>PVHP010014417.1:0-19131 GCA_004024765.1 Zapus hudsonius | reverse complement strand
GAGTTGCCAAAAATCCATGTAATCATCAGTTACCATGTTTGTCTCCCAGCTACACTCTGAGGTCAAGGACTGTTTCCTTTTTTTTTTCAGAGCCCTAGCACTTGGCAGGCCATTAAATAAATTTTTCCTAAATTGATTTGAATTAGGGCTGCAGATGCAACCACATCCAAGGAAAGGCGATGAAGCAACAGTTTTCCCGTGGAAAGGCCTAGGGATGTCAGCAAGTTCAGCAGAGATACATAGTGTTTGGAAGAGCCAGTGGAACCTGGCTGTGTGTATCCCAGGATGTGCATCTGGCACGGATCACTCCTTCCCAGTTAACTCACGTCTCCTTTTTGCCCCTATGGCCTTTTTTAACTTCCTGCAAACTAACCTGACTGGTTCTTTTTGCTACTCTAAGATTATTCTGCTTCCTTAAGATTCCCATTTCAAAAACGTGCTTTTGGTTGGTTTTCTTCTTCTGGAATGTTCTTTCATCTCCTCTGTGAACTCCTTGCTAGGCTCATAGCCTTCCTTTACTCACCCCATGGGAACCATCATGCTTTGGAATCCAATAGACCAGACCCAAGGGCAGTAGTAGCTCAACAGATTTACCTCCTTCTTGACTGTAGCCCAGCTGCCTGTCTAAGGCTGGATTCACCATAAGTGCTCCCTCTCCAGCACAGCAACCTCAGGTGCTTTGAGACCCGACCACTGACTGCTCTGAGCTCCCCTTCCCTAGCACAGCATAGCCCAGACCTTGGGACCGGCCATTGGGTAGAGCTTTCTCCAGATCCTGGTGTTCCCTAACTTCCTCATCCTTCTGTACTTTCAAACTTAGCCCAACCCCAGCCCTAAATAACCTCATTCATTCTCTCACACCCTCTGATGCTAACTCAGCCCAGTCTTTTCCAGTGCTTCTCAGGTTACCTTTATTAATCAAAACTTCAATTTTTTAAAAAATAAATGTGAGCTTGTTCAGACTCACTCCTACATTAGATCAGCTTATCCATAGTATCCCATAGAATTTTCTGGAGAGGAGAACAGGACTAGAGTCAGCGAATGTGGCAGAGGTTGCATATAGCTGCGGTCTGTCTTCCTTGCCCCTGTGTAAATGGAGGGAGCGAGTGAGCAGCTGTATAGTTAATAACTGTGGCAATCACAAATTACTGTGCTTGTAACTTGTGGTTTTATTATTACTCTGATTTTTACAGTATTTTAAAATTTTGCCCATGGGTAAGTTTTTAATTAGGAATACAGAGAAGGAAAGATGGAGACATTCACACGTACCTTGTGTGCAAGCAAGAGTAATGCCACCAACACTCCTGCTGAAAGAGGCGCAGCAATTATGATAACGAAACCACAGGCAGACAGTGAATTGTAAGAGAAAGTCCCAATAAACACATTAAGTCGGTAAATTCTATATGTTGTTATGGTAACAATAAAATAAGATCATTTGGGCTAATTTTTCTGCAGTATACTGTTTTGCATCTTGGTTTATTGCCTCCATCATGGAAGCCTAAAAAGTCACTCTTTTATCATTGTTCTTACTGTATTTTACAAACAGGGCCTCACTCTATTGCCCAGGCTAGCTTTGAACTCAACTATGTAGCTCAGGTTGGCCTCAAACTTGTGACAGTCCTCCTGTTATCAGCCTCCCAAGTGTTGGATTTATAAATATGAGCCACCACTCCCAGCTATCAAAAAAAAAAAAATTAAGAGATCAAGTTCAGTACTGAGAGATTTGTTTTTTTTCTCTTTTAAAGTAGTTTCTCAGTTACATTTTAAAAAGTTTCATTTTGTGTGTACCTCTACTCCTGTAACTTCTGATTTCTGGGGCTGTTCTCTCAGTCAGAGTACACATGAGGGAATGTGTTAGTGGTATAGATAATCACCCATTTTATATGGTCAAAGTGGAAACGCCTACTATTACAGCTGTAAGACAGAGAAGCAGTGATTCTGTTCAAGGACAGGTCTGTCTGTCTGCCTGCCTGTCTGCCTATCTCCCCATCCATCTACTTTATTCTTTCTATTATCTGTCTGTCTCAGGGTTCTCTAGAGGAAAAGAACCAACAGAATGAATTGTATTAAACAAAGAGTCAAGGAACTGGTCACTGCTCAGTCCACATGTCTGGATGCTTCAACAGTCCCAGTCCTGCACTGAAGGCCTTAAGGCTTCCTGGGGAGCCACTAGTCTTCAGTTCAGGCTGGAAGGCTGAGGAAGCTTCCATGACCCAGGACAAGTACCAGCAGCTAGGCAGGCAGAGAGGCAGGGGAGACAGAGATTTCTTTCCTCTTTATATAGCCTCAGGGTGGGGTTTTGCAACCCTATCCCAGACTTGTTGACTCATTCATTATCTCTGGAATTTCCCTCCTGCACTGGCTTCTCTTGAAGGAAAGTTTATTTCTAGTTTTCCTGAGCCTTCTTACATCCTGCCCCCTATTGAGAGACTGCCTTCCTGTAAAACCACCCAGAGATGCACTCAAGATTACTACAAAGGTCAAGTTGACAACAAAACTCAACCCTCACACTATACATTCACATATTCATTAATCCATCATTCATTATAATTTTCTAAATACATAGAAAGTAAAGCAGTGTAGGAAAAAGCATCTATGAACTATATGATTTCTATACTTATCCTTCTCTCGGTCATGGGAGGTGACCGTTGCGTCTGGCCTATTGAGCCACTATTAAAAACATGTTTAGCCGGGCGTGGTGGCGCACACCTTTAATCCCATCACTTGGGAGGCAGAGGTAAGAAGGATTGCCGTGAGTTCGAGGCCACCCTGAGACTACAGAGTGAATTCCAGGTCAGCCTGGGCTAGAGCAAGACCCTACTTTGAAAAACCAAAAAAAAAAACAAAAACAAAAAACCACATTCTTAGTCCAGCTAAGCCTCTGTGCCCAAGATCATCCGTGCAGACTATGTGGAACAGCTCACCTTGTACCCCAGTTACCTGGTCCAAAAGGAAATGATGATTATTGACAGCAACCATTCGGCAGCATTGATTAGTCCACAAGCTCGTTCAAGTTCCACCCCAGGATTCCAACCAGGCACACTCACTCAGGGGAGGCCCCCAAAGGTTCCAGGGGACCTCTTCCCCAGCTCCTAACTAACTGTTCTTTTTCAGTGGAATTTTAGACTGGCACTACAGTACTGGCCTAGAGTATTATGGCTCTTGTTTTGTCACTGGATTTGTTTTGATTGAGCAAATGCCAGCACGGATCATTTTCAACCAACTAGAGCGACTGAAAATTAGAGGAAATTGATATTTTTGAAACCTGTTTTCCAGATAGCTCATCTTTACTTAGTAGTCATATTTCAGAAACTGGTGAGGATGCTGGACCTCTGAGTTTGAGGACTGTTGGAGGGCTGCTATAGCTTCAAGTCCAGGAACTTCCGTTCGTGCTGTAATGAAATGTACAGTCTCAGCCAGATGTCCTGTCTAGCACCACATCACACATGGGTGCCTTTAAATACATCATTTACCCTCTCTGAGCCTGGATTTTCTAATGTGCAAAATAATGATGCCTACTTTAAGAGAGTAGTTCAAGGATCACATGAGATACCATAGAAATGCTTTCATAGTCTAAATTAATGTAGAAGTATTAGCTACCATTAAAGTAGTGTAGCATAAGCAATATTTTTTATTAAGCAAATTTTTTATCAGTTCTTGACTTATCATCAGTCAGAGACTAGTGAAATGTTTTTTTATTAATGAAGAAGGGGTGGGGAACTTGTATTGCCTTGGAAGCTGAATGAAGTTCTTTTACATTGCAAATTATATTGGAAAGTGGCACTTATCCTGAAACCTTGTTGATTGAAACTTGAGCTTTGAGACTTAATAAAAACCATCTACACAAGAAATTCCTGAGCACCTGGTATCCCCCATGGGCTGGTAGAATGATCAGTTAAATGTCCGAAAGACAGTATTACCATCATCATCATCATCATTGAAATGCATCAATGCATATTTTAAAATTAGTAATAGCTGTCATTTATTGCATGCCTACTGACAACACAACATTCCCCAAGAACGTTCATGACCAGCTCCCTGCAGTTTCAGGATGGAAGGAAATAGGTTTATGGATGTAGTGTGCCCAGGTTGTTACCCCCTTGTACAGTTGGGGCTGTGGTGCTGATAAAAGAGCTCTTTCTTCCATGTCCATGGTGGGACATGAGCCTCCTTCTTGGTCCATGTGATGCTTTTCCCTAGAGTTGGAGAACAGGATTGCTATGAGAGTCACAGGAAAGCACTCTGTGTTTGAGATCCCACAGCCTTTCTCGGAATTCACTCTGCAAGGTGCAGTTTCAGCCTCCTTCAAATCTCTTGAAAGGACCAATGTTCTACCTTCTGCTTACTGGCTACTCATGCTTCTTTTCTAGAACTGCTAGGATCTGTCCTGCTTTTCAGCGTTTTTTGGAACTGCTCTTCCTGATATGGCTTCCTATTGGCTGACTCCAGCAACCCTCTCTCTGGGAAAGACTCCTATTTGCTGTTCATATCTGCTGTGACTTCCTTTTCCTTTCTCTCCCATGTGGCATTTACACAGATCATCTGTCCTGACAAACAAGTCTGTGACCTCTGTTCTTGCCTCATCCTTAAAATTGCTGATCCTCCTCCCAGGCAGGTCCTCCTCCTTGGCTTGGGCCCTGCTGTCTGATTCAGGCTCTCCTCTGGCCTCTCTGATAATGGCTTTTCATGAGGCTGTTTGCACCACTCCACCTCCTGCTGTGATCACCTATGCTTGGGCCTGGTCCTCTGAGCTCTCCTCTGCCCTATCCTTCACAAGGCTGTGCAGGCAACTCCACCAGTACCACCTAGACCTACAGCTCCTGACTCAGGGCAAGCCCAGGCTCTGTTCTATCTGCTTCTCTCTCTCTCTCTTTCTCCCCCCCCCCCCCCCCACCTAGGGAACTCGCTCCAAAGATTCCACTAGTGTAACGCATTAACTTCCCCCTGAAGGGGTTCTTCTGCACAACTCTTGGACCCATTAAGAATCTGTATCTTCTGGTCATCTTGAACTCATGTCCAATCAGGCAAGCATTTGCCTACTCAGTTCTGTTCCTTCCCATCCATTTCTTTGCTAAGTCATTACCATGTCCATCTACCTGCCAAGTCCTCCCTTCAGTCTAAGCAAGGCTAAGTTCTGTCATTCTCCTTTCCAGAAATCTTTAATAGCTCCCCTTGGCCTGTTTAAAACGTTCTCACCCTTCCTTCATCAGTCCATGGCTTCTCTCTCCCCGATCCCACCAACCTTAAACAAACACCTCTCTTCCCATCTTTTTGGATGACTCTGTGCTACACCCTCTTCCTCCATCTCCATACCTTAGGACCCTTCTTGTCCGTCAAAGCCAATCTCTTCACTCCGATATCCTCAGGTATAGGTCAGCTCTCCTTATTCTCACATCCCAAGATGCTTTCCTCTGGGGTCCATTCTGTTACCCCCATAATATGACCAGAAAGGAACTCACTAGAGGCATGGTTTTTGTTGTTCTTCTATTCTAAACACCTGCTATAGGGCTGCTTCCCTTAAAGTCCTGTAAGTATAAAATAAGAAGTTCACCCATGTCCCACAAAGAGTGAGCAGTAAGTCAAGATCTGTTTTCTTTCTGACTCCAGTGTCCTGCTCTATTCGACCAATACTGCTAACAGTCCCGCAGATGTTTATTACATCTGCACTCATTTTGATGAGTGATGTAGTCACCTCCTCTATCATCCCGAGAGCTCTCGAAGTACGAGGTCTGATTATCTTCATCTCTATCAAATAGCTGACATGTAGTAGATTTAATATTAGTTATGAATAAGCAGACCATTTCTAAAGAGCTAATAAACCCAGAAGAATATTATTGCATCACTTTACAAAGTAATATTTTGACCACTGAGTACAGTCTAAATGAGTACAGGAAATATGCATTGAGAGTCCTTGGGTTGACACATAGATGTTAACACTAAGGAGTGTTGCTGAGACACAGTATTCAGGATGTAGAGCAAAGTGTCCTGATTGCAGACTGCATGCTTCAGTCTGTAGCATGTGACAGACATACCATGAGTTTATTGTTTGCTTGTGAAGGGGTGGTGGGGAAAGGCAGGCTCCTGGGCTTCCTCCTCCTCTCTTGGCAGGCCCATAATATAATCCAGGTGTTAGTGTAATGGAAACAATAGGAAACCGAGTTTCAAGTGAGCCAGTTCAACACGCTAGTGAGATCCAGAGGAGAAATGGTGGTATTTTATTATTTTTTAATTGAGAACTTTGATATGTTAATATTGCAGATTGGACATAGTCCTTCCAGGTTATACTCATGTTCCGGCCCCTCTGCACTCCCACCCTTCCTCCTTTGTGGGGTTATCTGTATTCACTGTGGAACCATAAGTGGACCAGTCAGTCTCTGTGGGAGGTGGAGACCAGTGCCTCAGAGTCTACCTTCCCACCCTGTGGCTCTTTTCTCCCCCTCTGCTACAAGGATCCCTGGGCCTTGAAGGGTGCATTACAAGTCTCCTTTAGTGTTGAGCTCTGTGCAGCCTCTGACTTTCCTGCTTTGATGAGTTTGGGTCTCCTCGGTGTCTGGTAGTATTTTCTACTTAACAAGTATGGAATCATGGGTTCCTGGCAGCCCTCATTCATCAGTAGGGAATGCAAATCTACTTAAGCCAAGCTGCCTTTATTTGGTCAGGGCTATGGTGCAACTTGGACACAGACAAGATTGAAACATGAGGGTTTATATTTTCCCAGCCCCCTGTTTCAAACCCTTCAGTTCATGTCGACTTTGCCTTCAGAATAAATCTCAAATCAACATGGAAATCTGTTATTAGTCCTTTCTATGTCTGTCACATCTTTTTCCTGTACCCTGAGCTGTAGCCATATCCACACCTTGTCTTTTTAAACTTTATTTGATTTGAGTGTGCGGGTAGTTCATCTAGGTTTGGGTGTCTGCGGCAATGTCAGGAATCCTCCTAAGCCATTTTCTACCTTATTCTTTGAGACGGGGTCTCTTGCTGAACCCAGACTCACCTGTTCAGCATGTATCTAGGATGACAGATATGCCCACCATATCCAACATCTTCATGGGTTCCGAGGATCTGAACTCAAGTTCTCGTACTTGCCTCCCAAGCACTTTACCCACTGAGCCATCTTCCCAGGATGCCCTTCTGTACTTACCCATTTACATGCTGGCAGAACAGTGGTCTAAAATGACTGAGCTTCTTCTTAAGGGCATGAGTTTGATCAGTAGGCCAAGAGTCCTGAAGAGCGACATGGGCTCAGTTAAGCCAGATGTTCCCAGGGAAGCCAGGATGCCTTCATCTGTTACAATTCCATGCAAGCCAAGAAATTTGACAGTGACAGTGTCCTTCCTTCCCAGTCATCAAGGAGAACCAGACAGTCCACATGAGGTGGCAAGAAGTGCCGTCAGGAGAAAGAAGACAGTGGTGAAGGAGTGAAAGGACCAAGGTTGACACGTCAGGATGGCTAGGGAGGCTGTCACAAGTTTAAAAAAAAGAAGCCACCAGAGTGTTAGATGCCATCTGAGAATTGAATGCCAAGAACTGGAACTCCTTCTTAGAGCTGGAAGGAGTTCTTGAACAAATTAAAAGAAAATAGATTACAGAGTAGTTGCCAGGAAGCCACTGCAATTTGGGAATTAAATTTGCTCTGACAGACCTTTTTTTTTTTTTTTTTTTTTTTTTTTTTTTTTTTTTTTTTTTTTTTTTTTTTTTTTTTTTTTTTTTTTTAGCAAGTTGTCTCGTGACCATTCTATTTACATTGATATCTTAACAAAATGGGAGTGGGTCACCCGCCTATGGTATTACCCAGGTCCAGCTCTGCCTTTGAACTGGATAAAAGGTCCCCTTCTCCACTCCAGCCATCCCTACCTCCAACATAATGAAGAAAGCTAACTCCAGCAGAAGCCATGTTTTATATATATATGCAAGCAGAGAGAGAGAGAGCGAGAGAGAGAAAAAAATGGGCACACTAGGACCTCCAGCTGCTGCAAACTCCAGATACATGCGCCACTGTGCATCTGGCTTTACGTGGGTACTGGGGAACCGAATGACCAGTTCTTGGGCTTTATGATCAAGCACCTTAACCACTGAACCATCTATCTGGCCCCTGTAGCCATGTATTTGAACTTGCCCAAAATTACTCGTTCAAATAGGAGCTGTGAGCAAACCAAGGAGATGGCTTTGTGGTTAAAGTGCTTGCTGAGGAAGTGTGGGTTCCCAGGTTCAGTTCCCCAGTCCCTATGAAAAAGCTGGAAGCTATTGTGGGCTCTGTGTAATTGCAACATGCCTACAGCAAGCAAGATGGGAGGTGGAGATTTTGCCCAGAAGCTTGCAACTCAGGTAGCCTGGCAAATAAAGCAATGAAGGCGCCCCATGCCTTAAACAAAAAAAGACACCTGAAAGTTGTCCTCTGACCTCCGTACACATGCCCACACTCACACACGAGAAGACATGTGTACCAGGAAAAAGGGCTTGTGAGCATCCATTCTGCACTGGAGTCGCAGTGGCACATACATTCAGCAGTGTAAGGGATCCCCACTTCATGCAACGGTTCAGTTAAAGCAGCTAGATTTTCTCATCTGTAAGAATGTCTATGAGCACCATTATTCCATGCAAAACTGGTATAGCTTGGGCTCTAACGGGGAATTGAGTGAGCGTCTTGGGCCAGGCACTGGACTTCTTCATACGCTAGTGGCCTGTCCAGTTGGTTCTTGTGTCTTCTGTTTAGAAGTCTGCTTGGCTTGAACAAGAGTGATCACCGGGTGGCCAAAGCTCATGGCGTGCTCTTACCTGGTTTCTATTTTCTGCCTGTTTCCTCGTTTATAAAATGGGAAGCAGTAATTCCCCAAGGTCATGGTGAAGATCAATAAGAGGCTATAAAAGTCAGGGGTACAGCTAGGAAAGCTGCGAGAACTTGAACTGGAGTTTATCTGCTTCCTCCAACTTTGGGGAGGCTTGCTTCCTACACCCATCTAGGAATTTGAAATAGGTGGAGAAGTTGCCCTAGGGGAAGAACGTACTGCTTTAGTGGCTGTTAAAAATATGGCTTAGCCAGGCATGGTGGTGCATGTCTTTAATCCCAGCACTTGGGAGGCAGAAATAGGATTGCCGTGAGTTCAAGGCCACCCTGAGACGCCATAGTGAATTCCAGGTCAGCTTGGGCTAGAGCGAGGCCCTACCTCGAAAAACCAAATATATATATGGCTTAACTCCGAGCAAGGATTTTCTTATGGTGCATGGGAATAAGTGAAAAATAAAGAAAAAAAGGTGAGAAACCCACTTGATTTGTTGGTTCAGAGACTCTGGCTCAGGACAGTTTTAGAATCACTCTGTGCTTCTGAAGTGTGGCTGTGCATTTTGTTCCCTTCCCTTCTCACCTGATTTCCATACTGTCACTTCGAAGTCTACATGTTTCTAAATATGTGCTTTATGTCCATCCGGTCTTTTTTTCCTGATTAATCTTTTCAGCATTCCTCACAATGGTTTCCTGCCTGGTTCTCACAGCTTTGCTCATAGCCAGCCACACACTGTGATGGGTTCCTTGAAGTCAGTGGGCATCTCCCCTCCCTCCAGTCAGGTCTTGAGTAGGCACCATGGTTTTGCCCATGGCCTGTGAGCTCTGAACACTATCTGAGCTTACTCGTGAGCTCTCCATGGTGGAGGCCAAGTCATTTATAGAAAGAGGCTTTTTTGTACCTGACTAGGGCTTTCAGTGCCCTCAAGATGTCTAAACGAACAGCAGGAAGCATTATTTCCTCATCATACAATTCAAGAGTCACAGGTGATTATGCATTTGGCATTGTGAGGGTTTCCTTCAGAAAACAGTAGGAAAAGACTCCTTCTCCACGGATTCATTTGTCTCCCTGCAAATTTCCAGTCTGTTTCATGAAAGTTTTTAAAGATTAGAAGCTCCTGGTTACAAATACCACTTAGTGCAGAAGGAAAAAAGAATGTGTTTTTGAAACTGGGCCATACAGGAGCCCCAGGTTATGTTCTGGTTTCTTCATTTGACTGTGGGGAACATGAAGCTATCTCTGCTTTTCTGAGCCATCATAGGCCCTTATACCCAACGAATAGTTGATGCATTACATATTTGGATGGAAGCACACTCCTGATGAAGATGTTATTCAAAGAAAAATACCTGAGCATGATTGGAGAACACGTTTCTTGTGGATTGCCAGGTGCATCCAGATGCAAAGCGCATGGCATTGACTGTGGGAAAGTCATGGTATTCTTACTGCTTGTTACCTGTTATTCCTGAGCATCTCACTAACATCTGTATCTGCCAGTGTGTGAACCAAAGGAAGAAAAGATGGCTTCCAAATGTTCAAGTGGTGCCTGACATCTGATTGAGGGTTCCAGCCAGCAGTGAATGCCTTTGGCTTCTAGAGAAGGCCATGGATTCTGAATTCCTTTCCATTCAGTTCCAGTGTTGTGAAACCATTGTTCATGTAATTAAAGAAGATGTTGGCTTGTTTCAGTAAAAGTAGGTCAGTGTTTCAGTGGGAGGGAAGGCTCTGTTAAACTGGTGCCCAAAAAGAGAGTGGCATTTGGTCAATTGGATTTCCCTTTTAAATTTCAGTTTCAACTCTCTGGATTGAGACCAGACTCCCAAGCAGAGTTCTAGAGGATGTCAAAAAGTTAAGAAATCATAGGTAGCTAGGTGCATGCAAGCATACCTTGACACAATTCTGGTGGGGTAAAATAAGTTAATCTTAATACACCATGATGTGTACTAATAGTGATACGGGTTGCTGATAATTAATATTCGTAAGCAACACGGGGGTGGGGAGTTTTGGAATCCTCCCTTCCCCATCCTCCTACTCAGTTCTTGTCCTCTAATGCCAAAGAATTGTACACAAGGACAGGATTAAATTTTAATTACACATTTATTCTAATTTAGTAAATTAGGAAAAGGGGAGTTGGGTGGGGGAAATTTCCCAGTCATCATGTGGGAAGTTACAGAGTTCTCCTGTGTGGGGAGAACATGTTTCAGAGAGTTTAAATAAGCAGCCAAAGAAAAGATAATAGAAAGCTCCCATTATGAAAAGGAGAGGTTCATGAGAGAAAAAGTCTGGAGCCTGCCCCCCTACCCCAGCCATCAGCTGGAGTAGGGGTATAGGCCTTACCTCACTTGAGGCCTGGGTCAGCAGTCTTTCTACTCCATTGCCATGTGGGGGAAGAGGGCCCACTCCCTCTAGGGAAGTTAGTTTTAAGTCCTCCCCAGGTGAGTCAGAGAGACAGCTGATTGGTTTATATTTGACCAATCAGTTTTAGCACCTAGGTTGTAGCTCTAACTAAACACCTCCCCCTCAAGGGGAGAGGGGCTGCCTCAGCAGAGAGGACTAACTGTCACAATCCCCCCTCTGAAGAAATATCCCTAACTGCTGTTAGGATACTGGGGTGTGGATTTGGGGGACAAAAAGCATAAGAAAGTACATACCTGTTTAAAAGAAATAAAGGCACCAGAAGAAGTACATATATGTTTAAGAACAAGAATTAACAATACCATTTTTGAACCTACTAAGAAGCAAGGCAACCTTAATAGTGGCATATGGCAAACTCTGACTGGGGAGGGGTCAAAAGAGGAGCTTGGCAACCTTGTGTGGGGTCTCACTCCTAAACTCTCACAATAGGAGAAACTCAGAAGGGGAAGTGGAGCACAATTATATCCAGAAAATCCAAGGAGATTCTACTGACCATGAATTTGAATTGAGTTCGATTTGAGTGTCTCTTGTATAGCATTTTAGGCTAAGATGGGAATGTTTAAAAAAAACAAACAACTTTTGTGGCTAACATTAAGCACAGTGTGGAAAAGCATGGATGTAAGGTGAGGACTTTCTTCCTGCAAGGAGGGGTGAGTGTCCTGATCACTTGCCCAATAGAAAGGAACCCGGAGGACAAGCAGCAGGAAGGCATAAAGTCCATCAGGAACATTTGTGGCCAGGAACCATGAAAGCCTGTTAAAGCTGTGTTACAGTGAGTATATCACTGATAAAGAACCTTCCAGGTGCTTTACTTAATGAGTGTGGAGAAAGAGAGACGCAAATCTGGTTTTCATTGACTTGGTGAGTGGTTCAGGCCATTGGAGAGAGAAGTACAGAAAGACTGATGGACTTTATATTAAGACGACTTCCTCTTCATCTCAGCTCAGACCTGCTGGGTAAGTGACAACCAGATGACACTCCCTGCAAAGGAGGCCTTTGAAGGACCCTTCCTACAAGCTGAAGTCTGACAGAAACAAAGTCGCCAAGCAAAAAGTGCACCCATTTTTTTGGCCGTGTCTCTGGCTAAGAGGACTTTTTTTTTATGTTTTGTTTTGATTTTTCTCTCATCTCCTCCCTGATCATATTTCAAGGATTTTTTTTTTTTCCTCAGAATGAGAATGACAGGAAGTTTTCAGTGTGTGTTTCCTTCAAGTTTGGCCTCAGCCTTATTTTCAGGATTAGGCGTTTTTTTTTTTTTTTTTTTTTTTTCATTTGTCTCCATGACAACCAAACCCAGAATTCCTATATATAGTCATCAGTGTCCATTGTCCCTCTGGTCATTGTATCATGATCCTGTGCCTCCAGGCCAGAGAACTCCACTGGTGACAAAAGACAAGGATGTGCCAGCACCTTGGGCCTGGAGATTTTCAAGGCATAATCAAAGGGAGGAAATAAAATCTGTCTGACTGTCTCTGGAGATTTGTGCTGTCCTGTAGACACTCTCCAGAGGAGCTGAGAGGGCTTGTGTTTGGAATGGTCCGTAGATTGAGAAAGTAATGGGTGTCACATGACCATCTGTAGTTTTTATGGTACCGCTGGAAGCCAGGTTTCATTTGGTATTTGTTTGTAGCATGGGTACCTTGAAAGTGACTTCAATCGAAATACAAAGGAACTTACAGAGATGCTCCTAAGATGTATCTTGTCTGTTTGTTTTGGAGTCTAAGTCTCCTAACCCCAGGCCCGTCAATGCAGTTCTCTGTGAATACCTTAGGATGACCTTGAACTCTGGATCTTCCAGCCTCCATCTCCCAAGTGCTAGGATTACAGGCGCCCACCATCACACTGGGTTTTAGACTCAGCTTTGTGCATGTTGGAGCTACATCCCCAGCCCCCCAAAATCTTTTTAAATGAATAGACTTCTTGAAATCTGTGACTCATCTTGATAGCTCTGTCTCGCATACTCTTTTAGGAACTCAAAAAGTTATATGTATGTAATTTTTTTCCCTTCATGATTTCAGTCTAGCAAAAGTTTTCTTAAGGACCTTTCCAGGCATTTCTAAGCATTTGAGTCCCATTTCAGCCAGCCAGGGATCAGAGAGCCCTCTGGAGCTTACATTACATTGTAAGTCGGCAAAAAATGATACCTTTTTGCCTTTAAAGCCACAGTTGTCCACACTAATCAATCCAGTGAAAGTACCCTAATAGTTATTGTCATAATTAAGTAAATTATGTTTGTAAAGGATTGAGTAGATTATCTTGTCTAAAGGCATGAAACCTATTCTCTTGGGTCAGTGTGGTATTATTAACTATACTGCAGTGAACAATAACTCCCCAGTTTACTGTCCCCATAGCCAATGGCTGCCCCTAGCCTACTGTCCACCCAGTTGAACTTTTAATTTCCCACAGAAATGAAATCAGTACTTTACGCCCTTTTGAGACTATCGTCTCTCTCTCTTTGCATAAGATTCTCAGGTTTTATCCATAATTGTAGCACATGATACCATTTCCTTTTATGAGGTTGAATAATACTCCATTGTGTGTTAATTTTGTTTTCTCCACTTACTGTTGGTAGACTTTTAGGTTGGTTCCACTTCCCAGCAATTGTAAATAATGGTTCATTGAACATGGAAGTACAGCTATTTCTCTGAGATCTCAAATTTCAGTCCTGTGGATAAATATTCAGAAATTGAATTGTTAAATCCTAACCTCTTTCATTTTCATTGTTTCTAGGTCTTCCATCCTGTTTTCCAGAGCGTCATCTCATGTACCATTTCTCTCTCCATCACTAGTGCACAAAGGCTCCATTTCTCCACATCCTTGCTATCTTGTTTGTTTGTGTTTTTTTGTTTGTTTATTTGTTTGTTTCCAGGTAGGGTCTCACTCTAGCCCAGGCTGACCTGGAATTCACTTGTAGCCTCAGGGTGTCCTTGAACTCACAGCCATCCTCCTACCTCTGCCTCCCTAGTGCTGGGATTAAAGGCGTGCACTACCACGCCCAGCCCTTGCTATCTTTTTAAAAAATACTTTTATTTATTTATTTAAAAGGGGAGAGAGAGAGAGAGAGAGAGAGAGAGAGAGAGAGAGAGAGAGAGAGAGAGAGAGAGAATGGGCAGACCAGGGCCTCCACCCACTGCAAATGAACATATGCATACATACACCACTTTAACCTGGGTCACTAGGCTTTGCAGGCAAACGCCTTAACCACTGAGCCATCTCTCCAGCCCCTACCTTGCTATCTTTTTTTTAGATGTTGCATTTTTTTAAATATTTCATTTATTTGAGAGCAAGACAGAGACAAATAGAGTGAGAATGAAATCACCAGGGCCAGGAGCCACTACAAACCAACTCCAGACACAGGGGCCACTTTGTACATCTGGCTTTATATGGGAACTTTGCAGATGCTCACCAAACCTATGCCTTTAGGCTTTATAAGCAAGTATATTTAACTTCTGAGCCACCTGTCCAGTTTTCACTTAAAATGTAGCTATGTTCATCTTCTATAATTGAGATGCAGAATCTATGCCCAGGTATATGTGATGGATGTCCTGCATGAACCCATGTGTGCGTGTGATGGGGATCTCTGTTGGGTAGCAGATTCCTTGAAATTCAAAAATCTTCTCCTGAAGAGAGAGAGGAAGGAGGCTCTGATTTAAGAAGTCAAGTCTGGGGCTGGAGAGATGGCTCAGCGGTTAAGGCACTTGCCTCCAGTGCCTAAGGCCCTGGGTTCAATTCCCCAGGACCCACATAAGCCAGACCCACAAGGTGGTGGCCCTAGTGCTCTCTCTCTCTCTCTCTCTCCCTCCCTCCCTCTCTCTCTCTCCTTGAAAATGAATAAATAAAAATTTAAAAATATATTTTTTTAAAAAGTCAAGTCTGGGAGACCTGAAATGTAAAGGTTACTCAACCACATCCCAAGGTTAAGTTAATTAGAACCCATACCATTCCTCTCTGGGAGGGGCTGGAAGTCATCATACCTACCCTAAGGCTAAATAAAGAGAAACAACTTCTTGGGGGGGGTGGGACTCTTCTGCAGGTGAGCTCTAAGCTCTCCCAGCAGCAGAGTTGCCTGCAGCTTGTGCCCCAGAGACCCAGTTACTGTGAGTAGTCCTCTGCGCTGGGGCTGGGGTGGGCTTTTCAGTGGGCTTTTCTCTGAGTTGAAGTCTAGCAGTTATTGGGAGTGGTCTTCCAGCATGGGTGGTATTAACTCAACTGCTAGAATTAGAAATGGTCAGGCCTCCCAAAGGGTGGCAGGCAATGCCAGCCCAGGTGCTGCTATGGTGTTGCCATGAGTTCTGTCAGGATTGTTGGGGAAATCTTTACTGAGGAGGTGGCCTCCTCTGCGTGGGGTCTGCTGAGATGAAGAGCAGCTCTGATCGAGGGCCAGCGGTGGTGAATTGTGTGGACAGAGCGAGGCACCTGCAACCTGCCAGAGTCCATGAGGTATATATGTAATCAGCCAGTGTTCCACATCGCGTCCCACACGCAGGAGGTGGACGCTGGCAAGACTAGATCTTAGGGGAAGCCAGGTCAGGGGGGAGGCTGAGTTGCTCTTGAGTAACCAAAGGACCTGAAGGGCAGGGGGTGGGGAGGAAGAGCAGCCATGATGGGTCTTGGTGTGTCTATGGCACATGATGTAATGCATCTCCCTGGAAAGGGAGAAGAAGCCTGGCAGCTGGAGAGAAGAGCCTTCCAGCTGGAATGTGAACACTGGTATTTGTGGTTTATCCACTGAACTTCAGAGCGCTTGCGCTGCATGGTTTCCAGCACATTGGGTGGATTTGAGGCCTTCCTCTGAACCGATCCTGGCTTCCATTGAAGACCTGGTGTCCCCGAGCGCAATGGATCCCTCACTGCAGTGGAACCCTGTTCACTGCTCCTCCTGGTCACTGTCACCACACACAAAACACTAGTGTATAAGCAGGATACCATAGAAGCTGAGTGCCATCTCAGAACTTTCCTGACTATTAGCTATATATGCCTTTAGCTGCTCTCCTGCCCGTCATTCTCAAGACAAGAGATAATGAATTGGATTTCCTGTTTGTCTCAGTCTTACCCTCATTCTTCCTTACATTAGACATCTAAACCTGTGCTTAAAGTACCCATAGGTGAAATTATAGTCTATTTCTAGTTGCTTATCCTAGCAACTGTTAGCTGCTAAATAGCCTGCCTCTTAAAAGATTATAATTCACGTATTATTTTGAACTGTTTGTATTTTTAATATTTTATTTATTTATCTGAGAGAGAAAGAGGCAGACAGAGAGAATGGGCGCACTAGGACCTCTAGCCACTGCAAACAAACTCCAGACATATACACCTGTGCATCTGGCTCTATATGGGTACTGGGGATAAGAACTCAGTCTTTCTGCTTTGCAGGCAAGTGCCTTAACTGCTGAGCCATCTCTCCAGCCCAGCCTTTGGGTTTTTTGAGACAAGGTCTTACTATGTGGTTCTATTTGTCTTGGAACTCATTATATAGACCAAGCTGGCCTCTGCCTCCTGAGTGCTGGATTTGTAGGTGTGTACTGCCCGCCGTGTCTTGGTATTTTGAACCTTCTGTGCTATTTTTTGTATGTGCATCCCTGTGTGTTTATATGTGTACAAGTGCACCAGGCTGAGTATGTGCTTTTGTGTGGAGGCCAGAGGGCAACCTCTCTTCTCCTGTCTTCCTCAACTGATCTCTCCCTGAACCTGGAGCTCATCAATTCTGCTAGAATAGCTAGTCAGCAAGCCCTGAGAATATTCCTGTTTCTGTCTCCCCGTGTGCTGAGATTACACACACATGAACACAGGTCCTCATGCCTGCATGGCAAGCACTGTCTCCCTAGTTCCTCTATGCTACTTTTGAACTTGGAAGATGGTACGATTTGCCTTAAAAGCCTACCTCATTTTCTAATGCACATGTTTGTCTGTTTAAATTCAGTCCTTAGCCTCACCTTCATTGTCTTGTCTTTAGTGAATTAAGTCACTTTGCTTCACTGTGATAAGAAAGTAGTGGTTTTAATTTCTCTTTAATGTCTCCAAAATGTATGATTTGGAGTAGAACTGTGAACTGAATATTTTGGTATCTGCAGGTCTTGTGTGGATCTTATTAATTAGCACAATAATTTATGCCAGCCATATTTTTTAATGGATACTTGGTGGTCTCCTGGTGTCCCTGCTCTGTCTCCATCACTGCCACAATTTGTCACCAAGACTGCTCATTGTCCTCCTTTCTCTTCACCTTTTCTGTAGATGCCTAGAGTAAAATGTTGAAATTTTTTTTAAAGCAGCTGATGGGAGAAAAGGATTTTTTAAATTTTTTCTTTATTAAAGAGAGAGAGAGAGAGAGAGAGAGAGAGAGAGAGAGAGAGAGAGGGCCACCACCTATCGGTCTGGCTTATGTGGGTCCTGGGGAATTGAACTTGGGGCCTTAGGCACTGGAGGCAAGTGCCTTAACCGCTAAGCCATCTCTCCAGCCCAAATGTTGAAATTTTTTGCATTATGTTGTAATCAGTTACTTAGCTCCTTTCTGAGCCAGTGAGTTGCTTGAGGCCAGGGATCAAGTCTGCCTGTCCCAGAACACAGTCTCCTATTATTGATATTTACTGAATGAATGAGTATAAAGTCATTTGTCCTCTGGCCATCTCTAAAATTACTTACCTAAAATTCTTTTGTCTTTATATTTTTCCTAGTTATTTTTGATTCCCACTAGCCATGGGTCTGTAGCTGTAAAAATCTAGCTCTAATAGAATTGAATGTGGTTGTTAGAATCAGGGACTTCTGCTTCTCGTCCCCTTCCCTCACATCTTCTCTGTAGAACTGCAGAAAATTGAGATTGGATCTCTGGTCCAGCTCCTTTCTGCATCCTCTGTGGCTCTCAAGCTTAGCACCCCGTTGATTCTTGGTCCTCCTGTGCCATCCTTAATCTCACAGGTAAAGCTCCTATTCCGCATCCATTCGTTCACTCAATCAGTGAAATAATTTTGCAAGATGGCCTGGATTTTCCTAACAGTCAGCAACCAGCCATCTCCCCATGAGACCTGACTGATTTTTAACATATCTGTTATACCTTTCTCTGTTCTAACCTAGGCATGAATTAAGCCTCCTCCTGGGCTTGAGGCTGTGTTTTTTTTAAAAAATAATTTTATTTATTTGTAAGGAGAGAGAGATAGAAGAGAGACAAACAGCAAGAATGGGCACATCAGGGCCTCCTCCTCTGCTGCAAACATACACCAGATGCATGCACCACTTTTTCCATCTGGTTTTATGTGGGTACTGAGTAATTGAACTCTCGTCATTAGGCTTTGCAGGCAAGCACCTTAACTGCTTAGCGTCTCTTCAGCAGAGGCTGTGTTTTATGAGCATACTAAGGTGGTAGGTGAGATTTTTTTTTTCAGATCAGCTTTATCGCTTTAGTGCCCAAGGTGCTAAAATTGTGTTTTATTTGGGAGAGGGGTACTTGAGAGAGTCACACTCTAAAAAGACCTACAGAATTGTCACCTCAGCAATTTTGCACATGTGTCATACCTGTTGGAACTTGCTTCTTTTTGTAAAGACATCTGTCCATGTGATTTTAACCACGAGAGAAACAGGCATTGAGAACGTGGACACTTGGTGTTGCTATTTCAGAAGGGTGTTGAGTCTCATTTCTTGGAATGCTCTGTTGTTTTCTTCCTAGAGTTTCATACAATTTAGAAATATCAGCATTAAAATTTAGAACCTGTTATTTTGGGATAAATGGAATAATATGCAGTAAGCTTTAGAACAAGAAGAAAAATAATGTTAACCAAGTGGAGATTTCCCTGCCAAGGTCTATCTGCCTAAGCTAAGAGATGGGCACAGAAGTTGGGTTGGAGTGAGTGGTATGTAAAGGGGGAAGTTTTACCTAGCTTAACATCTAACTAGGAACCCTTTCTCTCTCTCTCTCTCTCTCTCTCTCTCTCTCTCTCTCTCTCTC
>PVHP010014416.1:0-39153 GCA_004024765.1 Zapus hudsonius | reverse complement strand
GGCAGAGCTTTCATAACACTCCACTTCTCGGTGTGAGGCTGTTTTATTTTTTCCAACTGTCTGCCTTACAGTACCCCCAAATATGCCAACACCAGGCCTCCAGAAGACAGCCTGCTCATCTTATAGAGAATGAGGCTAATAGGAATTAGAAACAGGTCTTCAGAAAACCTGTGGGCAGTTCTGTGTTGCTAGAAAAGGTGACTCAATTATCTTGGCACTGTGCAGGTACATCATTGGCTATAAAATCAGACAGGCAGAAATGGCATTTCTGAGACCATGAAGAGACTTAAAATATTTTACTGACAGTGGAATCATGGCTACACATAGAGCTGGTGGAAGAGTTATATGTATATGGATTGTTCTTTAAAAACTCCATTATTATTCAGTAGAGATTGAAGCTATGATGTTTCGTATGCTACATAAAAACGAGTTTTCTCAGCACGGAGGCTCATGAGTGAGTTCACTTTCCATCTACCAAGTAGGGCAGGCTTGTATTTCAAAACCAATGTGCACAACACCTGGTCAAACTTTTGAAGCGGCTCATGTTCCATGTCAGTGAAGTTTGTGTTTGTGCCACAGGGTACTTTGAGAAAGTTGCCAATATGTAATAACTGAGAAGACATGTCAAGGTCATCAGAACACGAGCAATGCTCAGCTGGTTCATTTGGCACAGCCCACCAAGCACCAGGAGCTAAGTGGAGACTTGTCGTATGGGTCCTTGGTGTCTAGTTCCACGCCAAAGAACTGGATGAATGAGGAAACACCTGGTCATTTCGGGGCATCAGAATGACCAATCTAGACACCTCACTGAAATGGACAACTTGGGAAGAAACAGATTTGAAAAGAGCCTAAACACACACAAACAAAAAAGATAAAGACAGATGAAGATTTTCAGATTCACAGTTCCTCCTTCCATTGGGTGTTGGTTCCATGGCTTAAGTGGAAAATATTGCATAGTAGGCAAATCTGCAATGCACTATTTATTTATTTATTTATTTATTTATTTATTTATTATTTGCTGGAAGCTACCATCTAAGCAATCTGTTTAGCCCAGAAGTCTTAAGAGTGTGAAAGCTCAGTTGAGCCTGATAACCTTTGCCAGAATGATGAAGACAGACACTGAGGATACTCAAAACATAGCAAAGCAGAAATCCAGAAGCTGCTAAGAACTCAACACTATAGTGGACTTAAAACACACCCACCAAGTCTCAGGGAATATTTCAGAAGAGGGGGCAGAAAGATTGTAAGAGCCAAGGTGAGTGGGAATATCCAGAGGCAGTGCCCACCCTCCCCCCACCCAATGACTGCTGCTCACACAACTCAGAGCCCACAACCCCATGATGCACAACAGCAGTGTCCCTGAGGAGGGCCCTCACTGGAAAGAGGCAAGAAGGAGGGAAACAGTGGTATTAACATATGATTTGTTCAAACTTTGTACTTAATAAATTAAAAACATGATTTTGAAATATTAGAGTCCCAGGGGTCACTGTGTGAACTAGCCTGGTTTGTGCAATTTTTCCTTGCTGTTCACACTATAAACCTCCAGGACTTTCTGGTTTCTTTGTAAATTCTTACCCTATCCCTTTTCCAAAGATTAATTAAATCAGAAATCTCAACTTTCAGACCTTCTTTTCCCTGGTAGCCATTAAATATAAGCATGTTTTCAAACATGAGAGATGATAGACTTCTCAAGGGTTGAGTCAGCTTTGAGGTATGGTAAGGAATTGGGATGGCTTCCAGGAGCAGACCTGAATCAGAGACTTGGGCTTGGCTATAGGGCTTTCAAGATCAACTCTTCCCTTCTTGTTGTTGCTAGGTGAATTCAGCTCTCCACCTCCAGATTTAACGCTCCTACAACCAGGACAAGGAAATGTTTCTATTTCCCTGTTTTTACTCTGGGTGTTCTCAAAAGATACTCTGGGAAGGATTTCTTACCTTGTTCAAGTTCAAACCCATTGGCATTTCCTTGCAGCTAAACCCTTGCTACTTGAGCTGGGTTCTGTATTTGGTTTCTTACTTTACCTTGGGGAAGCCTGGGCATTTAAAGTTTATTTTTGTTTGCCTTGTCATCCTAACTGGACTGTGAGTACCTTGTGGGCAGAAGAAGCTCCTCAGTGTAATGTGATGCCAGCCCATACACTCCCTTCTCAAGGCACATGGCACTCCTATGATAGGTTTACTAGCTTTGTGAGCATATCTGTAGGTCGTATCCAGATGTGTGCATTTATATGTTAACTCATTAAAAAGGAACCAGTAAACTCTAACTTCTTTTTTTTTTTGATTAATTATAAATTACCTCCAAAAGAGCTAAAACATTTCCATTCTTCCTAAGGGATATTTCATTAGAGCATTTTCATCAAGATCCGCCTTTAAAATTGGTGTAAAATTTGTAAATATAATATTATAGAGAGATTTATATTTATACAGTTGATTGTCCTGAAAGGAACTTGAAAGAATACTCTATTTGACACTAACATACAAAATGTTAAGTTTAGCACTCAGGGCCTAAAAAAAGGTTGTATTATCATGATAAGAGTATTCATGAGGCAAAAGCATAGTTATTGTGGGGAATTTTAACAGCTGAATTATATATTTTAACACTAATAATATGCCTTAAATAATTGTGCATTAACTTGCCCTGGTTAAAAGTTGGCATGAATGACTCTTACTGCCTAGATCACATGTGCTGAAATTATACTGCAATCAAATCTCCTAGGAAGAGATATGGTGATCTTTAAATGACTAAGTTTCTATTATTAGTAAGCATTTGGCTTCATGCTACAAATTGCTTCTACGCTTGGCAAATGGGGCAGATTTTGAAGCACAAAATATTAGCACTCCTTTGGTCTCACTTCTCACTTTAAATTATCGACACTATTATCCAGTCTTCTGCAGAAACTCTTTGGGAGAATCTGAAAAATCTTTTGGTGTATTTCTGCAACTACTAATTAAAATACTCATTTTATAATGAAAAGGAAATATTTCTTGAGAAAAATGAAGAAATTATAGACACAAGCCTACCTTTAAAATTATCCCCTTTTAGATGATTCCTACCACATTTGTTGAAAAGATTGTGATAAGTTTAGAGTGGATGTAAGGGATCAATTGGCATGGTGCCACTTGTGGTTTCTTTGACTGGTGAGTGCCTGGGGGACAAGAGGCAGGCTGTGCCTTAACTGAGCAGGGCTGGAGGTTGGGCCAGGAAGGTAGTGTGGGAGTCTCCCAGGGGAGCATACTGGCAGCCAGGTAGCAGAGGGCATAAGGGTTCAAAAACTTGACTATATTAGGCACATCACAGGCTGGCAATGAGGAGTTTCTCTCCTCCTCCCCACCCAAATGCACCCTTCTTAGGGGGAGGGACACCTTGTAGAGAGCACCCCATTCTAAGGCCCACCAGAAGCCCTGCTGAGAGTAGACACAGAAAGGAGAGGGAAGAAGTCAAGGAAATGGTTAGTGCCTGGGCCTCACAAAGTGGGAGATGGGGGATTTCCTTTTCTCATTTCCTGCTTCCACCCCTTTGACATCCTTTCCCACATCTAAACTGTCCGATCACATGACTGCTCTGGGGAAAACAAACCCTTATCCAGAGAAGATGAGCAGGGCTTGTTTCTGCTGGGAGGCTGGACAGCACAGGGCAGCCACCAAGACACTTTAGGCTCTATCTCTCTTTGTAAGAGAACTAAGGCACACCAAACTGTCCAATATAAATCTCTTCCACATCCTCTTGGAGAGGGGAAGATGGCATTTAGGATTTTGCATACTTGACTTGGATCTCATCTCCATAGATACACTGTGGCAATTGCATGGGGGAGGGGTCTGCCTGGCTGTTGGGGATCAAATGTATGAAGAAGCGATTACTTTTACACCTGAGCTAAGCAAATGTCTTCCTGGGTGAAAAAAAAATGTCAAGTGATATATTTTTTAACAAAAAAATTACTCAGAAATATACCATGAAAAGCTTGGGGGTGAAAGTGGAAAAATTGTTGGAAGTCCTGGAAATCAATAGTTCCTGCTCAAAGCGTTTTCATCGTGAATGACAAAGCTGTTTGGGGAAAACAGGCTATTCTTAGACTCCAAGTGGTGCTCTCAGTGACTCTGTTTAATTAACTGACATCTCACCTAACAACCAGCATAATGGAATTCCAAGTAATTCTCCTACATCTTGGGTAAATCTAAATTCCAAGATTTCACACCTGGATACTTTTGCGGTGCAAACCATCTGCAATCATAGCTTTCAAGCCTTCATATTTTATGAAAAAAGAAATGCATCAGCTTTTCTTTCACGAAATAAAAGGTACAGGTGATTATTTCACTACTGACTTCATTTCAAGTGATTATCTTTAATTTGATGAACAGCAATATTTATGAAGTTGCCATTCTTAAAGCACAGGTAATTCAGTGGTAATAAATGTCAGAAAGCTCATCTCCTTGGAAACTATGCATATCATTACTCATTTCCTCACTCCTCAGATTTTATAGGGTGACTACTGTGTGAAAGGCATTCTGCTATGTGAACCAGACTATGAACTGCAGATTTGATTAATGTTTGGAAAACGTTTGAAGTGATATTTATCTGCATGCTGGAAGGATGTCTTTCAACTAGAAAGAGTTCTTTTTTATTTATTTATTATTTATTTACTTATTATTTATTTATTATTTATTGCTAGCATTTGAAACACATGTGCCTTTTCTCTCCTAAAAGGTAGGTGGTGAATTTTTCCCTTGGGCACCTAATCTAAAATCTCCCTTGGTGGTCCTGTGCCTCTTGAAGTTGGAGATCTGGATGTATAACCCAGCATTCCTACAAGCTCGCCCCTCCCCCTTCTTATCCAAATGAGTCTCATTCCTAAATCCACCAGGAAGCCTGGCTCAGCTCAGAACCTGGCTAGGTTTGTAGGCTGTGGAAACCCCAGCCCGGAATGCCAGATCCACCGAGGCTGGGATCTGAGGCCAACCACTATCCAGGGAGACAAAAAGACCTGTCTGCTCAGCGCACTGTCCTCTTTTTTACAAAGGCTGAAAACGAAGACCCAGGGAGGCAGAGGATTTGCACACCGAAATCCGTGGTAACTAAGCTCTAAAATCTAAACACAGCTTTGTGTGTCAACGACAGGCTCAGACGGTGCACCACCCCACCCCACGCCTTAATAATTCTTATCAACCAAACACGGCTGGGGCAGAAGAGGGAGTACTGGTTCTAATTTTTGGTAGCACACCAGCTGGCTTGCTCACTAGGCATAACAATTACCATGCTATGTCTGAGAAGGGGTGCCCACTAAATACTAGGCTATGGGAACTCTGATGAAGTAAACCACTAGCATTCCATCCACACCCCATCTACTTGTGTGCAAGCCCAGCTCCCAGAGGAGCTCGATTCTGCAGGAGGGGGCGGAGGACTAAATCGCCCTCCTCCCTCCCTGCAGCCACCTGGCACCCACCGGGAGAGGCGCTCTAGCGAGACTCCCCGCTAGCCTTTGTGCCCCGGCCGCATCTGGCGACTCTGTCAGTGGGGCCCCTTTCCTCCTGCTGCGTAATCCCCCACGATCTCCCCCCCCCCAAGATTTCAGAGGTTCAAAGCCAGGGTGTGGGAAGCTCGCGCCAGCACCTCCACTAGGCGCCTCCCAGTTGAGCCCGGGGCCACCCGCCTGGCACCGTCCCAGTGCGTGCCGCCACTTGTGCGCTCCTCCAGGCTGGACCCTGGGCACGCACAGCCCGGTTCCCTGGGCGCTGGGCCCTTCGCCTCGGGTCTAGGGAGTCCAGCTCCCGCACAGCAGACACCCTCTTCCCAAGCTGCAATGCCCAGCTGCGGGCGCCCCTGCCCGGGCCCCGGGGTGCTCTGTCCTCACTGCCCAGACCCGTGCCCTCCCATCGCCGCGCGCCAGGCAGGTGGGTGGGCGCAGAGGGAGGCCGTACCCCCGGCCTTGAACCCCAGGCCCTGGACAGAGCCCACCACGCCGCCAGTAATTAAAGTAGACCAGGGGAAAGGGGGCGGGGAGGCCCGGGAAGGGGGACGCAGGTGGACCCCGAGGCTGCGGCGGGGCGGAGGCCGGGGACTGCCCATCCCCGCGCCGCCAGCGCTTTCCAGGGCAGAAGGCGTCACTGTCGCCGTTCGCGTTACTCTCCACCGCCCCTAACCTGCTCTGGGGATTTGGGGTTTTCTCTCTTCGCCCCCAGCCGCAGCCCGGGTCCTCTACTAGGCGGGTGCTGCCCCCCGGGGCGCACGGTTCCCATCTGCACCCGGCCGGGGCCACCTGGGCCGCGCCGAGGACAGACCGCACCAGGCCACGCGGCCACTGGCGGCTCGGTCCGCAGGGTCATCTTCGGGGCACGCAGCATCCGCCCCTCCCCACGACCATTCCTCAGTCCCAGTCCCCATCCCGGCGGGGACCCCGGCTCACCCCGGAGAGGATCAAACGTTGACCAGCAGGGGCCATGAGAATCCCTCGCAGGGGCAAAGCGAAGGGTCCCGAGGGGGAGCCAAGGACCCGCCGCGCACCCGCCCCAAGCGCCACGCGGTGCGGTGACTCTTACCCGAAGTGTCCCAAAGGCTCAACTCTATTCTTTGTGTGTCGATTTCAAAACTGGCAGTGTAATTCTCAAATACTGTCGGGACGTAATTCTGGACAAACAAAAACGGGCAGAAGAGGAAGGAAGAGGGGGTAAAATATTATTTTAAAAATCAAGACACCATCCAACTAGCTCTGAAAATCGCCCCCTCTCAACTCCCCAGTTAAATAGACACATCTGCACAATCTCCCAGCACACTAAACACGCAGTCCTCTTCCGGACCCCCAGGCTCTCGGGGGGACCAGCCAACCCCGATCCCCTCGCCAGGCCCTGCGCACAGACAGTCAAGTTTGGGGCGCTAAGATCTCCAGGTGCTGGCGCGTCCCAAGCCCATCCAGGCTTCCCAAGGCACTTTCCCGTCCCCAGCAGCGTGGCGGGGCAAAGTGGTAAGGCAAGGGGTGGGAGACATGACTTCAGCAAAGCTCATGTCCAGGCATCTCCCAGACGAACCCCTGAAAGCCAGAAGCGGCCCCACTCACCTCTGGGAAGCAATCCTTGGCGAAGACGTGCAGCAGCGCCGTTTTCCCACACTGACTGTCTCCCACCACTACTATCTTGCATTTCACGTTCTGATTAGGATCCATGATAGATTTACTGGATAATTTCTGGCTGGCTCTTCTCTCCTTCATTGATGTTGCCTTATTTTCTCTTGAAACAGGAATCTTCTCTTATGAAGAAAAAAATATATATTTCTCTTTATAAAAAAAACTATAAAAATAACCCGCAAGGCTGGTGGGAACCCCCGAGGCGCAGCGCAGATTCGGAGAGGTGGCGGCTCGTGACTCCCCTCCAACAAGTTTTCTGCCCGAGTCCCCGCCGCCGCGCCTTCCAAGTCCAATTCCGAGCCGTCTGCTTTGTTTCTGGCTCTCTGCGCGGCTTTATACGCCCGGCCTCCCAATCCCAGGCGTCCTCAATGGGAGAAGGAAAGTGATCCGCCTCCTCCCCTTTTATGGAGCCTGGGAGCCGGAGCTGTCCTCTTGTTGGAGGAAAATGTAAGCAGCGCGCCCTCTAGGGTAGCGTGCCGGATGGATCTCTGGCCCAGGCTGGGACAACTTGAAGATCCCAAACAGGATTGCTGATGGATGGGACAGCCCAAGTCCAGGAGGAGGAGGAGGAGGAGGGGAAACTGATATCTGTGCCTCTTGATTGATTTGTACCGGAATTCCTTTAAAAAATGCTTTCACAGGCTCTCCTTTCCAGAAGGCTCATAAACATTTGTGAAAATATAGTGTTTCCCACACAAGACAAAGTGCAATTATAAAACAAAAGCAGGATGAAGTGGTTGTGTAAAAAAAAAAAAAACAACAAAATGGGTTGTATCAGCAACATACATAAGTGGTGAAACGCTTGCTAAGCGAGGTTGTTTCAAACACACGAACTGGCTTGCCTGGGTCTCTATAGTTGACCGATTTCTGATGCCTGTCGGTTTCTGCCATTCCAAAGGCGACAGAAGGCTTTTAGGAGTGGGTTGAAGGAATGGGGTGTGGATAAAAGAAAGGTGAATGATATTCATTACTGAATGCCTAAGGCCATTGGAACTTCAACCTTACCATCACCATTGCTGGAAGGAAACAAAGAGGAAGGGATTCTGATACTATCTTTCCATTTCTTCATCCTCAGCCCCCATGTATCTGGACTCAGAAAGCACATACATCCTTAGTTGACAAACTCAGGGCACCCTTCCTCCCCATCCATAGGGCTAGCCTTCCAACTGCCCCTCTCAGGTAGTCTTAAAAAGAACCAAAATAGATTTTTTTCTCTATTTCTATGGCAACAGCATCTTCTTTGCCTGCACCCCGAATGGTTGGGAAACTTCACTTACTGAATTGCACTGAGAACATTGGTCCAAACAAGCTTATAATCCTATATGGAAAGTTCTAGGTTTGTAACAACGTTGAGATTTGGAGAAGAAGATGAAGAATAAAATGAGAAGGAGGAAGAGGAGGAGGAGGAGAAAGATCAGCATTGGGATTGTATAAGTAGTGTACTTCTAAGGCTTTGGTTCAAGGGACCTGGAGATGGTCCCCCAAAGGACAAACCCCAACTTGATATGTGGGTTTGTTTTACAAGGATGACATGATGACCACGGAGAAGGGTCATCCACGTAGAGAAGGGTGTGACTTCCTGCTGAGTTCCTAGAACATTTGTCAAAGTTCACTGGAAAGAGCCTCAGGTCCCTCTTGACACAGGAAGGGCTTCCCTGAGATACTTATTAAGCACCTTGGGATATCACAGATAACAAAAAAGTTTCATATAAACTTTTAAACATAGTTTTACATAGTATATCTCAAATCTACCTAAGTTCAGGAAACCTTAAAATTATTTATTTGTTGCTTGAGAAGCAATAGGCATAATATGGGGCAGACTGTGAGGAGAAGATATAGTTGGGTCCAGAGCATCACATGTTCTGGTTATGTGAAATTGAATGAATTATTTACCTCTGTAAGCCTCAGTTTCATGATCTTTAAATAGAGTTCATGAGTGTAAAGAAATGCAAATGAGTCCAGAGAACAGTTTATGACATTAGAAATACAAGTGAAGTATTTCACTATAACTCTTACTTGCTTTTCCTAGAACCAATAAACATACCTTGGTTAATCCTGGCTACATTAGTCAACCTGCTAATAGAAACTGGGCCTATCCAGTCTTTTTCCATATTTTAACTCATGAAGCTACCTGCTTCCAATATATAAGATAAGCTTCTATATCACTAAATTGATATCACTTTAACTAGCATTAATAGTTATTTTAGATTGACAGATGAATTGGTCATCATATAATAATCATCTTAGCAGGAATGTGCCTGAGAGCAAAAGGAGACAGGACCAATGACATGGCAGGACTCCAGGTATAAAGGAGTCTATCCCAGGGCACTCAGCAGTAGAATCACTTCCCCAGTGAATAATCTGGAATCATAGCAGATGGCTATTTTTGGAAATCAGGTGACCTGAATCTCCAGAAATCTTTCAATTGCTGAGTAAAATTTAATGGATATGTAGCAGAATAACAACCAACTTTCTAGAGCCACCAGCTTTGAGTATTTCTAGGAAAGGAATTTTGTTTTTGAATATTTAATACATTTTCAATTCATCTAACACTTAGTTTAGCAGTATTTATTAGTTATTTGTTGTATGCCAGACACTGTTCTAGAACTTCAGATAGGGCAGTAAACATGCCAGACCTTTTCTGCCCCCACAGAGGATACATTTTAGACAGTGATAAATAATGCATAAGGAAGAAAGTACATAAATCAGAATGAATGTGATAAGTTCTGCAAAGAAAATCAGGATGGTGTGAGGAAGCATAATCGGGTAGAAATTTTGCAGTGTGTCTGTATGGAGAATGAATCTTTAATGATGAGGACCCATCAGTCATGAGAAGGTCCTGCAGAAGGCCACTCGAGGCAGGGAACAGACAGTGGAAAGGTTATGAGAAGGAAGAGTTTGCAGGGCTGAAGAACAGAAGGAAGGCCAGATTGAGAGAAGCCCACCAAAGGAGAACAGTAGAGAGAGGAGACTGAAGGAAGAGGCAGGGCTGAGTATAGTCCTGGAACCTGGATTTTCTAATAAAGGCCACAGGAGGAGGATTGAGTAGCAAGGTCATACAAATGAATGGGTGAAGGAATGCGCCCTTCTGGGCCTGGGTCTGCATCCATCACAGCTGAGCAAGTTTGATGAAACTTCATCTTCAATCAAACTATAGGATCCAAACAAACCTTGGACCTTAGAAAACACTAAAATTTTAGAATGCAATGAAAGTTTTCCTCAAACACAAATGCACCTGGAAGGTGTGAGACCCCATTTAGGGGATTATATATTACCCAATGGACTTCCTTTTGAGGTTCTTCCTACCAGTGTTCTTTTGTCTACTTCTTCCTTACTCCTAAGATCAAAAGAAGAGAAAGTAGCTAGCAAATATCTCTGTATGGTTTCATTTATTGTGCATATTCAGTTGCCCTAAAACGTCTGGGCTTAAAATTCTTTCCTCTATGGCTAACCCTGAAATTATTTGGACATAGTGCCCTGCCAATGTCTTCATTCTGACCAGAAGCCTATCCAGGCCTAGAGAGAGGGGCAAAGACTCCCCATCTAGAGACAGCAGAGAACCGAAAAACAAAAGTTCTTTCTGTGATCACTGGACAAGTCAGGACCTTGTGTTTTAGTTCACAGCAAACCTACACCCTGTCTGATCTTGGGCAACCACTGAATTCTTTCCCGTAGTTTCATCTGTAAATGTGAATAATAATGTCTGCCTCCTTCAGGTTACACAATAGGACTTAGAAGACCATGTACCCTACACTATCAGGGCCCCCCTTTAAACCTTCACTTCAGACACCTCCTTTTCCATGTTTAGTGTATTCACAGAGATCTCTGCACACAATGGGATATTGTCAGACCTCATCCACACTCCTCATTCAGATTGTCTGCCTGTCTTCAGACACCAGCAGAAGTATTTGAAGAAACAAGGGTACAAAGAGGAGAAAGCACCAGTCACTGAATTTTGACAAAAAAAAGCAAGAAAATGTGCAAGAATGCACTCAGACATTACATCAGAATATGTTGATATGAGTCTTGGCATTTGCTTTGAGAATTGGATAAGGACATAAACATTAAATAGGTTTAAAGTTGTGAGAAATAAAAGTGAGAATATAAATCTCACTCAAAAGTGAGATTTCAACAATGAAATCAACACCTCTATACTGAAAGGTGTTGATTTCACTGTTGTCCCTTGGGGAGTAATCAAAAGAGAAAGCCATTTATTTATTTATTGTGCTTGGGAGATTCATTTTCTTGTCGTATTTTCCTTTTTCCCCATTTTTCTTTATATCTATATCTACATTTATATCTATATCTATATCTATCTATCTATCTATCTATCTATCATCTAATCTATCATCTATCATCTATCTATCATAACAGGTTATACTCTTTTATCCCCTCTCCCCTGTTCCCATTATCCTGGGGGCCCACCTCCTCAGTGGGGTTATGGTATTTATTGTGGGGAAAAGGAAGCCTATTCATGGGCCTTAAATGTCAACAAAATAGGAGGCTTTTTTTTAGAAAAAAAAAAAAGAAGTTAAAGAAGGTTCATAAAATTCAATGAAATGAACCTGTTATTTGGGAAGAATTTGTTCTCTTGGAAGGATTTTTTTTCTTTATTTTTCTCTTAAAGAAAGAGAAAGGCCTGTGTGCCCTGTCAAGGGCATTCATAAGCTGTCGCAGCCATATGGGAAGAGTACTCCAGTCTGGGCTGAAGTACTTGGTCCTGTTTGTCCTCATGAATGCTAATATGATTTACTGCTGCAGTGTGGACTTGGCCCTCACTCTTCAGCCAACAGGAAATGACACAGCTGTGTGGATGCTGAATAATAAGTCATTGCCCAATTGATTGTTTCTTTCTCCATTCCTAACAAGTTTGGCAAAGAATTTATTGCCTTCTTTTAGAGATCCAGACCACATAATTTTGACTCTGTACACCTTGGAACATATATCCTTCCTAACTTCTCCCAAATTCCAGAATTTTCAATTGCTGAAGTCATTTCTTTATACATAAGTACATTCCACAAATAGAAAACATTTGATTTATAATTAATATTATAAATATAATATATATAATTAATGTAACTAATATTATCAAACTGATTACTTATTATAGCAAATATACCATTATATTCTGTATAAACTTGTAAATGAAATATAAAAAATGCCTGAGGAACACCTCTAAGAATTTTTTTTAAAAAAATGAGTTCTTTTCAGATTAATATTTTTGAAAAGCATCTAGTAAATTTCAGAAACATACAGTTATCAGTGTTTTAGGTATAGTCAGAGGAAAGCAAAGATTAATACTGAGTTAAATCAGACCATCTCTCAGAGACTGCCTAAGCTTCCCTAGCAGCAGCGATGATGTGTTTACTGAGCTGAGTTACTAATGGCTATTACAAGGTCAATGGCATTTGATATTTTAATCTAAGACTTAAAAGATGTAATCAAGGATGTCTTACTAAATTTCTAGAAAAATAGTTTGGGAAATTTATTTCCCTATGACAAAATACCCCCCCCAAAAGGATATGCACTAGCTGAATTGAAATTTGAATTGCTGAATGCAAAGGCAGTGACTGTTAGACCACATTTATAACATTATTTTATGTTTTTAAAAAATTATTTATTTGCAAGCAGAGACAGATAGAAGAGAGACAGAGAGAATGGGTATTCCAGGGCCTCCAGCCACTGCAAACAAACTCCAGATGATTGCATCTCTTTGTGCACTAGCTTTATGTGGGTACTGGGGAATAGAACTTCTGGTTGTGAACCTTGAGGCCGTTAGGCTTTGAAGGCAAGTGCCTTAACCACTGAACCAGCTCTCCAGCCCCTATAACATTAATTTTTACAAATCCATTAACTACTATTTGATCATTTCTGGACTCAAAATGAGGGAACAAGAAGCAACTGACTGAGATATCCTGTAAAAAATCACAATCATATTCAAAAACAGAGAGAAGACTTTAATGCATTTAACCTTAACTTGATCACCTGGTCATCCTTCTCTCTGTCCATAATAAATTCAACAAAGACCTTGGTACAGTAACTCTAATAGATTTGTGTGGTTGGCTACTTCTTTGTCAAACAAAATCAATCATCAAATGAAAAATAGGCATGTATTCTGGTAGTTTGTGCCCAGAATGAGAAGGCAGGTTGCAATAATTTTGATAAAGAACCCATAAAGTGATAGCTAAGTCTTTTACTCTTTTCATAATATATATATATATATATATATATATATATATATATATATATATATATATATATATATATATATATGAAAGTTGAGGGTCTTCAATGCGGTGAGATCAAAGCTTGAGTCTTTAGTGACCTGAAAGCAAAGGTTAGACTGATTTGCTGGTATTTGGAATGTGAGAACCACTCCGGTCGACCAGTTGGACTTCCACAGAGCTTGTTCTCTCAGTTCATATCCTCAGCTGGAGAGGTCACAACTGACTATAAATACCAGGTTTATTACCAAGTTTATGATTCACTTGATAGAGACAGAAGAAAATGTGACATTTTGTGCAACAGAAATAAAAATAAAATGATTCCATTAAGTTATTCAAAATGTGTGGTCTTCCTATCCTTAAGGATCCTTCCAGTTATTTCTTCCTTGTGTGTAGATTATAAATTGAAATCTTATTCACTAAATCTTATTCTTTCCTTTGAAGGGCACCTCTGAGGAGAAGATGCCATCCAGAAAATACACCCACATGCTCAAAATAGAACATGAGACTGTCTTAAGCAACACAGGTCCAGATCAGTTTGAACAAACTGTGATTTTTTTTTAATGATTGTAAGAGAGAAGAAAAGAGTCAGACCTTCTCACAAGTCTGTAATCTTAGCTATTTTGGAGTCTGAGGAATGAAGATCAAATCCTGTTAGGTCTACAGAGTAAGTCCAAGACGCCATAGACAGCTTATTGAGACCCTGTTCACCCCCACTCCCCATACCCCACTAAAAGCAGAAAGCAGGTTGGGGATCAGTGGTGGAGTGTTTGCCTAGCATGCGTGATGCCCTGGGTTCCATCTTCAATATTCCTCCTCCTAAAAAAAAATAAAGAAATAAAGAAAGCCACATATATACTCACACTATCATGCCATCCACAAGGATCATGTCTTCCATAACTACCTTCTAGTCTCATAGATTCCCTATATCTCCCCACCACAGCTTCTAGAAACCCTTCCTGAAAGGCACTGCTTTCCTAGTGCTAATTGAAATTTCATTTAGATGTTGAGAACTGTTGAGTGTCATTGTGAGGTGACTGTTAGCACCTTGAAACTGGCCACAAGTGGGGAACGGATGACCCAATCTGATTCTGACTCTTATGCAAGACTTCTCTGTAGGTCACGTCTTTGTTACCAAAGCAGGGCAGGCTGAGCATAGGTTAAATGAATATGCAAGCATTATGATGTAATATTTAGTGACTGGCAAGGTATGTCAGTTAAGTAAGGAGAGATGTTGTCCTGTGCTTTAAAAGCAAAGAAGACTTCCTAATATATTTTCAGTACATGTCCTCTTTATTCTGATGCAAAGCAAAATACTCACATCAGTACTTAGTAGGTAGCCACTGACCTTAATAAACATTTAGTGAGGATCTATGCTGATTGATTCTCATGCAGAGTTTCCATGTTGTCTGTGAAACTTCACCACAGAGGCACCACACGGTCATAACAACTTGACAGAATCAACCAGAGTATCCCATGTCCCTGTCCTACATTTAGATGTGGAAACTAATATCAGCTGAGGTCACCAACATCACACAGAGTGGTGCAGATGCAAATAAAACATGAAATCAAATTTCGTGGTCCATTAAAAATTGTAGCCTGAAAAAAAGAACATATATTTTATTAAAACACAAGAGTTAAAAAGCAAGAAAACCATTAGCATCATTAGGGAGATGTTGATATATAGTGGAAAACATTCAATGTTGATTCATTTTCCAAAATGTTAATTTAGAAACTTTCTAAAATTGGCACTTTGAATTTTTTGACAAATTATATATATATATATTTTTCACAGTGTTATATTGTCCCAAATCTTTTTGTGCTTTCAAAGCCTTGCTGAGTGCCACCACCAGCTATGCTTATCAGTCACCCCTAATAATAAGAGAACTGATAAGATACTTAGTTCTTATTTGCCAAGTCTCTTTATTTACAATTGGCTTTCATAAAACCTGCTTATAGAAAATTAGCTTGTAAGACTTAAGAAGTTAGATTTTAAAGAGTTTAGATAAAAGAGAACCCAAAGATTTTGTACTTCTGTGGATCGCACCTTAGGCAACTCAAGGATATGAGACTTTCATGTCTTCCCAAATGGCCTGAAGCTACCAGAATTTAGCAGAGAGCCATTCTCAAGTGAAAGAACAGAAACTCTAGGAGTTGCTGCTCAAGCCCTGAAAATCTCCTTCTATAACAGGGAGGAATATCTCAGCATATAACAACGCATCTTCCTGGGCACAGGATAGAATTCCTTTGGAGGGTAAGTTATTTGGGTAATTCCAGGCCTCTGCTCTCCACTTTCAAAAGAGAAGCCTCCAAAGGCCTTCACTACTACAAAGTTTGGATTAAACACAGAGTATTACTCTACAAACCCAGTTTCCAGGAGAAATTGAGAATACAAGCAAGATCTCTAAGTGTGACTATAAATTATTAGATTAAAATCTATAAATCAAAGTTTTATATATATATATATACATATTCATGATCTGAGAAAGCAAATACAATATTTTACTCCTTCTAAACTAAAAATAAATGAATGTTTGTGTTTGCCCTATGAAATAAGTGTAAATTAGTTCCATGATGCTTTACACATGTATTCCCTCTCTGATCTTAAAACAGAGTTGTAATAAGAAATTGAAACACAGTTACCTTGCAACAGATTATTCCACAGCCATAAACTAGCCCTAGAACTGACCCAAGCAAGCAGTTTCTCTTCCTTTCCTAATCTAAGTCTTGCTTGGATACATAGCAAAAGAAGCCTTAAAGGCCTTACAGAGACTAAATATCAGTGCTTACACTCATTTTCATTCTTAAAATGATGAGTTTGGTTGAGGGGTATATTCAGATATAGTGATTTAACATAGTGCTGGGAATGTGGGGAATAAAGATATTTTCATTTTAGTCTCAAATTATCTATCACTAGTGACCAGTGTGTTTTTGGGCAAACAATCTCTCTGGTTATCAAGTTTTCCATCTTACATTTAAAGGGGTGATCAGAATGACCTTCTGAGATTTTTATGGCTCTGACATACCACGTCTTATCAGATTATTTTGTAAATTAATAGCAAAAGACTATATTGTCTACTGCCTGCCTCCCAAAAGCTCATACATCTAGGCTCCCAAGTGCAGGATTTTGGACACTTGAATCACGTTTCTAGTCCCTGGATCCTGTTCATATTAATTATGTAACATGAGGAGATTATTGGCCAATAAAGGAATAGACCTCCATCTCATATAACTAATATTATTTATAAGGTTCTGTGATGATTAACATTCATTGTCAACTTGACTGGATTTAGAGTAACTATGGCAATAGCTCTGGGTGTGCCAGTAGAGTGTTTCCAGAAAGGTACCATCCCAGGGCTGAGGCCTCTGACTGAATTTAAAAAGGAGAAAATGACCTGAGCACCAAGCATTCCTCTTTCTGCTTCCTGACTACCCATGCAATGTGATTGTCTCACACTCCTGCTACCCCATCTTTCCTGCCATAATGTACCCTCAAATGTGAGCTAAAGTAACCCTTCCTTAAGTTGTTTTTTTGTCCTGTATTTTGTCACAATATGAGAGAGAAGCCCTCATATAGGCAATGAGAACAACCCATTCTAATCCAATTCAGAAGAGTACCTTCCAATCTGGCCAAGCATGCATGCACACACACACAAACATTGTTTTGTTACCTGTACCCACAAACATTACTGCCTAAACCTGCCATGTCACACATGCAAGATTGCCTTATTGATGTCTAATTACATATCATGAAAAGCGTATCTCGTGCTGCATATGTAAACTCTTGTCTTCAAAGCAGACAGCGCTTCGCTAACGGCTGCCTTCAGGCCCATTCCCAGTGAGCGTGTCTTCCACTTGGATTAGTTTTGCTGATTTTTCAACATTATGCCCTGTATCCCATCAGCAGTAAGCTGTGGATTGATCCACTGGGTAAATTGTATTGGTAGTTTTTTCCTGTCCCAGGAAGTCTTACTTCATTTGATTTACATACTATTTACTCATGTGTTTCTTTTAAAAATCACGTTCCACTAATAACTAAGGTTAAGGAATAAATGGAGTTTAACAGGAGGAATTTAGGAAACACATAAAAAAAACTCTTCCACATGTCAATCATTTTATGTTAGCATTTTGGCTTTTATTTATATTTGGATTAAATAATGAATTGTCAATCATAGGTAAAGTAGAGTACATGACTTTATAGGATCCATACATAGTAAAATAGTTACTATAGTAGAATAAATTAACATATTTATCACCTTATATAAATTATCTATATTTTCCTGGAAAAAAAACAGTTATAATCTTCCAGTTAGCAAAAACTCAAAATACCAATGCTAGTATTAATTGTAGATCTTTTATAGCTTCTTCTAATATGGAAATTTTTAGAACGTGATGGAATATTAAAGAACCTTAAACTTCTTACTAGATATTTTACTTGCTTTTATTTTTCACTAGTTTCCTACTTTTCCCTAAGAAATAGAAATACAACTTGAAGCCGATTGAACAGTCTTTGTCACAACGCTATCCAGTGGTTCCCAGAGTGAGCTGACTTCCTGTATTGTGGTAGGAGTTCTCTCTTTGATCATAAAGTATGGATTTATGGTGTCCGATGAGGCCGGTTCTTTATGTACTCATCGTGATTGACCAGTTGTACTCACAAGATGCATTGGAGTGTGCAAGACCATTTTCCAATAGTAAAGGGAATTAAAATATTAAGTTGTCAATTTGTATATTTTCTATTTAGTAATCTACTACCAGTTTCTTTGGGACATAGATAATATTAAATACTACAGCCTATACAAGAACTATAATTAAAAGTAATTACCTATGGGGAGGTTGCTTATAACAAAATTTTCAAGATAAAAAAGCAAGGTCAAGTCACATTAAAATATGCATTATGTAATTTCAAAGAAAGTCTTTACTGATCTTAAGAAATTCAGAGATTGCTTCATACTATTATTCATCTTCTCCCGAAAACATTCTATCCTACAAAAACAGAGTCTTTGAAAGCTGAAAGTGAATTGAAATTCTTTTTTTAGGCCATTACTTTTCAGTCCAGAAAAATAAGTGTGTTCAGTTTACTGTGAGGCTGAGTCTTTTCCATTATGGAAGAGTGTTTACAAATAACGCTGGCAAAGGGCACGCAACCAAATCATTATTTTTCTTTCAAGAATGTTATTCTGTAAGAGAAACCAAAATAAGAACAAACCAAGTAAAGCAAATAAGATTGTTTACTTCTTTTGAACAGATGTGGGGACCATTTGACTTGTGCACATCCCCCGCAATTTATAAGGAAAGAAAAGCAATTGCAGTGTAATAACAGGTTGATTTGTATTTTAAAATAATATTTGATATGCCAGACAGTTTCCCCATTGTGTAATAGGTGTGCCTCATTAGGAGAGGCCTTGGAAGGCCCACTTGCCGCCTCCATGTACAGAAAGAGGATTTGTGGGTAGTGGAGTGGATAAGGACATGAACGACGGAATTTAGATTTTCAGATTTTGACTTTCTCTGTACTTCCTGTGGAAGAGCCTTGTGGGCATGTCACCAAGACAGCTGTTTCTTTATACTTGTGCCCAATGGCTCCATTACATTGTGATGGTGCTTGGGACTAGGAAGATGACAAGCCCTTGGGATTGCTCTGGAGCTTTGTCTGTCCTGATGCTAATTCACTCTCAAAGAGCAGACAAATCTATTCAAGATGAGAAAAACTGATAATGACAACATCATTGCCCTATATCACGCCCCATGTGCCCTCCTGCCCTGGAAGAAGCACCTACATCCTGTTCACCTTGGACGCAAGTCTTAGGAGATCTCTTAAAGCATAAATACATAGGCCTTGCTGTTTCTAGTTCAAAACTGCACATGTGGTATACATGACTTAACAGTCATTCCACATGGCCTTGGGATGATCAGAAATGTTCCAGAGTCAGAGCTCCCTTGCCACAAGAAAATAAACTGGATATTTTTAGTTACATGTCTCAACCCCTAAACAACCGACTTTTTCAGATACACTTACAATTAGAGTTATTATGAGGGCTTCATGAACTTCTACAGATTATTTTTGTTGTTGTTGTTTTTCAGGTAGGGTCTCACCCTAGCCCAAGCTGACCTGAAACTCACTCTGTAGTCCCAGGCTGGCCTTGAACTCACAGGGATCCTCCTACCTCTGCCTCTTGAATGCTGGGATTAAAGGTGTGAGCCACCATGCCCGGCTTCGAATATCTTCTCTGGTTCTTGTAATGCTGACATAAAAGGTCTTTGTCTGTTTAGATGCTATAACAGAAATACCAGTCCATGTGTCAGGACATGATAAGGCCTTTGCATTCCTGAACTCATTCATACAGGTGTGCTTCCGTGCACAAACCTTGCACCTGATGGGCCAGTCAGCATTCTGTTATGGATAAGGGAAGGGTTTGGGAGGCCACTCCCTCCTCAGTGAGCCAATGACAGCTAAGGGTTTCTGGGAAAGGGGAACCGGTCTCTTCCATGGCCACTGATAATCGGTTAGGAAAAAGTAGTGCAGTGAGACTGGGAAGGAGGGCAATGTATGATCAAAACATAATAAATATGGACGAAAATGTCAAAAATAAACAAATACCATAGTCTTTTTTTTTTATTTAAACAAGAGAATTTTTTCTTCTTGCAGTTCTAGAGGATGGAAAGTTGATTTAGTCTGAGAGTTTCAATTTCTGGTAAGGACTTGCCTCCTCCAAGCTGTAATGTTCCAATATCACCTTTCTTCTCTCTCTCTCTCTCTCTCTCTCTCTCTCTCTCTCTCTCTCTCTCTCTCTCTCTCTCTCTCCCTCTTCTCTCCCCCGTCTCTTTCTGTAGAAATATCTCTCCTTATCCTGTGAAGGCCACCTTCAGAATGATGTCCTGCCTGTCCAACCTCACTTGCCCTTCATTGCTCCCTGAAGACCCTAGCTGCACACATTGAGAGTAAGGATTCAATAATGAAAACGTTTTTGAAGGAAGCCAAATCTAGTCCAAAGTAGAGCATAAATATAGGGATTCAGTGGCATTGGTTCAACTACTTAGATCTATCTTCTGAAAAAGTTAATTATTTAATTCTAACAGTGTGATTTGATCTTCATATTTCAATTTTTTAAGAGGGTCTCACTATGTGGCCTCAAACCCAGAATCCTCCTGCTTCAAGCCTGCATTACAACATGACTCACTATTTTTGGGTAGAGCATTTTTGTTTGTTTGTTTTTGTTGGTGTGTGGTTATTTATGTGTATATAAATATGAGTGTGTTTTTACATGTGTGGGTGTGGGTGTGGGTGTGCATGTGAAGGCCAGAGGTTGATGGTGGGTATCTTACTTGATCACTCTTCACCTTGCTTTTTGAAACAGTTTCTCAGTGAACTTGGAGATCACTGGCTGGGCTAACCAAGTTATCCAGCACACCCCAGAGAGCTCCAGCTTCTGCTTCCCCAGCACTGGGATTACACACAGTCACCATCATGCTTGACATCATATGTGGGTGCTGGAGATTCAAACCAGGTCCTCACGCTTTCACAGACACATCTCCCCAGCCCCAGCTCAAGTTTTCAGAGGCAATATAGGTGTGTATCTTTATTCAACTTCGCTAGATTCTTATGTTTATAAAATAATTAGGCACTTTATAAGGTAACAAACTTTGCTACATTACAAATCGCTGGGTTCAGAAGATCACCTAGTTTTGGAGTGATTCCACAAGGTCTATGTGGGGTAAAATAAGATTCACATCATTTGACAGGGTCAGAGAGACTTGGGTCAGGGCCTCTGCTATGACAATCACAAAGCAGATGTCTAAAGAAAGCCATCTATCTAGCAGCCAGGGTACTTAGGTAAACCTGATCACCCTTTCCACTCACTTCCCTTGGCTTTCCTCAGTCCTCCACCCAACAACCATTTGCTTCTATGAAGATTCTTGCAAAGTCTAGAAAAAAAAAAAAACCTTCAAACTCACAAGCTCACACCTGTAGGAGGATGCAGGTACTTGATGTGTCCCATACCCTTTCCTAAGTTCCACATTCAGCACCTGTATCTTTCCTTTGGATGACTTTATCTTTTAGATTCTCTAGGCCAGGCAACATAGATGATGTCATCCAGGGCATGTTGAATGGGCAACACACAGGGGTACCCTACCAATGAATAATCCACAGTCTCTCCAGAAGTAAGAGCACACTAATTGTTTTCACTAGAGCAGTAAAATTTTTCCTTCCAGAAAAATTGATTCTTTACACCTGGAAGAGATTGTTTTTCTAGTTTACTTATACTGTGTTTTCTCTGCTGAGTTAGCACTGGACAAATTATTTGGAAAAATCCAAAATAATACTAGACTGTGGTCATCTCGAGTTCTATAGGTATACCACACAATTACCTAGAGGCCTCTCAATTAAGTGAGCGTGACTATCCCAATTAAGCAAGAGTCTTCACTATTAAATATCATTAGGTTTAATTTGATGCCTTGGGAAAATTCTTGATGAAGCCCATCCCACTAAGGGCAGAGCAGTCTGTACTTAAGTACACTTCTTCAACAATATCATTTGGGGACATATGCTCGGGCTTCTAGAAACATAAACATGAAAGGTGGAAGGAGCTTAGAAACTATCAGTGCATCTGACACTCTGACTTTAGAGATGGGGTAGGGAAGGCCATGGAAGCAAGTCTAACTCAGGGGAATAAGGCAAGCTATCAAGTCTCCTGACCTCCAGCTAAGAGTCCTTTACTTGATAGCATCGTACCTCCTAAACAATGCAGCGACTGAAGCCTATCTCTAAGACAATGACCTTGATACCTAGTGGGAGAAGTATGCACTATGATGGAATCACAGTTGTTGATCTTGAGTTGTAACTAGTGCTTACTGTTAAGGAAGTCAATCTTATCGCATCTGATTTCTTTTGCTATTTGCGAATTAGAGGTGATTTTATCTATCTCATGAAATCATGGTAAAAAATGAATAAGTGATTTTCCTTAAATAGTGAATATTTCTGAAAATATATTGCTAACCTGGTAGTGAAAAAAGTTACCCTTAGAAGCTTATCTGTAACTTTTCAATACAGATGATGGAAGGTATGTACTTGTTTCTTCTTTTTCTACTCCCATGACCCCTCTCACACAAAATGGAAAAATAAATAAAACAATGTTTATAAGAGAACATTGGTAACAAACATCTTTTTGCAGATATAATCAAAACACTATGTGTAAAAGAAAGAAAATATGTTAAAGATAAGAAAATAATACCACTTAATCCCTGCTCTTGGGAGGCAGAGATAGGAGAATCAGGGCGAGTTCAAGGCCACCCTGAGACTACATAGTGAATTCCAGGTCAGCCTGGGCTAGAGAGAGATTCTACTTTGAAGAAACAAAAAAAATAAATAAATAAAAAGAAAGAAAATAATAATCAAGCTAGTGGATGAAATTTAGAAAGAATCAAAATCATGATATTAAAAAAATAACAAAAATGGCTTTTTTATAGAGAAGGACATGAGCATTTAGATAGAAGGGCCTCAATAACTCATTTCTGGATAATACCTGCTGGGAATTTCAGAATATTTAACAGAAGAAGAAGAAGAAGAAGAAGAAGAAGAAGAAGAAGAAGAAGAAGAAGGAGGAGGAGGAGGAGGAGGAGGAGGAGGAAGAGGAAGAGGAGGAGGAGGAGGAGGAAGAAGAGGAGGAGGAGGAGGAAGAAAGAAGAAAAAGAAGGTGTGAGAAGTGTGTATAAGCTTTCATAACAAACATTAGTAGATATTGGTCTTAATACTAATCACCCCCCCAAAGCCTTCAAAACTGAGAACATAATGTCTAAGCCAGACAAACTATCAAGTAACATTATGTGATCGTCAACATTCCATTACTGTGACAAAATGCTTGAGATAAACCACTTGTATAAAGGTTTATTTTGGCTCACGATTCAAAGGCAAGGCATGGTCAGCTGGCTACTGCTTTGGGGCCTATGACAAGGGAGAATGATATGGTGGAGAGCATATAGTTGAGCAAGACTGCTTAGGTCATGGGAGCCTGGAAGAAAAAGAGGAAGGGGGCTACAGTCCCCATATCCGCACCCACGTAACCTGACTTCCTCTCATTAGACTACAACTTTTAAAGGTTGCACCACCTCCCAACAGCGGGGAAGGCTGGAAACCAAGCCTGTCAGGATGTGGGCTCCACCATTGTACATGGTTTTGGATTAAAATTCTTTTTGGAGATTCAACATTACAATCAAAACTTTCTCAAATGTTTTTAGAGATGTTTCTCAGCAAAATAGGGAAACAAGACTAAGGAAAGGAGGACAAGAAATCTAGTAAATAATTAATTCGAACCAGGAAAATAGTTTGAAGAAGGTCCTAGAAGGGCAAATCTCCAAAAGGCTCACAGGACAACCAAGATTATTTTTGAGACTTAACCTCTGATAATTCTGTCATCTTTTGTGTGCTAAGTCACTTGTATTTTTATTCATATCTTTCAATTATTCTCATTTGACTATTAGTATTTCTTTTATATCATTCTTTGTCTCCAAGCAATTTTTTTATGCATGTTGCTAGACTTTTCCCACATATGGTTGTTAGTTTTAGGTTTTTAATTTATAAGTATCCCAATATTATCACAAGGCTTCAAAGAGCCCAATTGGAGGAAGTTATGCTATATGGGTGTGTTCTTTTTTAAAAAAATATTTTATTTATCCATTTTTACTCAAGCAGAGAGATACAGAGAGAGAGAGAAGGAGAGAGAGAGAGAGAGAGAGAGAGAGAGAGAGAACTTGCACCAGGGCCACCACCTTGTGGGTCTGGTTTATGTAAGTACTGGGGAATTGAACTGGGGGCCTTAGACACTGGAGGTAAGTGCCTTGACAGCTGAGCCATCTCTCCAGCCCTATGGGTGTGTTCTTGAAGGGGACATTGGAACCACAGCCCCTTCCTGTATTGAAACCATAGCCCCTCCATAGCAACCCAGGTAAGCAGCTTGACTCACCTTTTACCTTTCTCTAGCTGCATTAAAAATAAACCTTGACAATGCCAAAGTATTGAGAAAATTCTTATTGAATGCTACTCTATAGTAAGCACAGAAAATCGCGAGGTGAAAGCAAACCTTGACCACAAAGAGACTTTGTACAAGGAGCAGTAAGACTCCTAAAGAATTCCGTTACAGTGAGTTTATAATGCAATGTTTGTTGGGAATTATGGGTCGTTTGGAAAGAGTACACAAGTAGGAAGAATTGATTTATTATTATTCTTTTATTTTTCAAGGTAGGGTCTCACTTTAGCCCAGGCTGACCTGAAATTCACTATATAGTATCACGCTGGCCTTGAACTGACAGTAATCCCTCCACCTTTGCCTCCCAAGTGTTGGCATTAAAGGCGTATGCCATCACACCCGGCTTTTTGATTCTGTTTAATACACATGTCTGACCATTGAATTCTCAGTAGATATTAATATTGTATTAATAAAGCATAATTTACACGCAATTTGTAGACTTGACTTTAAATTTTTTCAGTTCTCAAAGCTTGTACTAAATGTTTCCAAATCTATGCATCTTAATAATATATTGATATGAAATCATGAAACTAAAGAACAACCAAAGTGCCAATTTTCTTTAGATAGTGATATATATATAACCAATTTTTCTAAAACATTTTATTAATTGAATTGATTTTGAAAATAATATTTCTTCTCAAGAGTCTTCACACACCTACTGTTAACTGACCCTCCCACCAAAAATAATTATTAAAGTGCTTTTTTTTAAACTTTGAAAAGTTGCTTTGATATATTCCCCCATCACTGACTTTGACATTTGCTCTACATAAGTTATTCTACAACCAACACAATGATGACTACAAATGGACGTGATATCTTAGTACCTCTTTCATTTGGGGGTTATTGATACAATTGATAGACTAGCCTAAGATCTCCAAGAAACCACAGATCTTGAAATGCTTGTCATTCAGCAATCCACAGTAGGGTTCTGCTGTTATGATCTGGATAATGTCTCCACTCTTCTTCAGCCCACACAGAATTCAAGTGCTTAACATTCACCTGAAAAACACAACTTTCTCCTCCAAATGTTATTCCAGTCCAACAAAGACTAAGCCTAACCTCAGAATGCCTTGAATTTCCTAGTAGAAAAAAAAAGTCCAAGTAAATTGGCTCTCTCTGCAGTTCTAAGCAATCAGAGATTTGTTTCTAAATAGCTCTAGGGAATTTCACCATATGACTCCTATTAATGGAAATTGCTGAGCTAATCTCTCTGTGTGACATTACAAATATTAGCTTCCTGTCCAACTTTGTTTGAGGCTTTTCTGTATTTCTTCTGCTGTTCCAACCAGAACTGTAAATCTGGAAAGGATTTTCAAGATCAATCAATCCCGTTTTCTAATTTTACAGATGAAAAAAAGGGTATCTAGGAGTTATTACCGGTTATTAAGTGGCCGTATGATTGAGCAATTTGATCCACTGACTCTAGGAGCTGACTTGCAATTTAGAAAAGATGGTTTTAGGCCTAATCTACATAAAAATGTGGAATAATAAGGAAATTTGGAGTAGAACTCATGCTCTCTAAAGTCAGTATATTTTAATTAATGGCTGGATAAATATTCAGAAGGTGTCCACTTAAAAGATGATATAGAAATGTTAAGGATCACAACTAAAGGGGTCTCTTATTATGATGAAGGCTTTACCATGGTTACCTGGATTTAAGATCTACAAACTGTTGTAGCCACATAAAATTAGACATTAATTAACTTTGCCTGCATGGGTTCAAAGTAACTTGGCATAACTCTTGGGTGGGTTATGGGAGGCTGGAGGAGGGTGGGAACAGCCTCATCTGGGTTTCATATGGCAAGCACTGTCTTTCTCCAGAATGACACAAGACTTCTTAGCAACTTAAGGGAACTGAAATTCTTCAGCCTTTTTAAAATATTCTATTTATTCATTTTCAAGCAGAGAGATATACACACAGAGAGCGAGAAAGTGAGTGAGTGAGAGAGAGACAGAGACAGAGAGAGAGAGAGAGAGAGAGAGAGAGTGAGAGACCAGGGTCACCACCCTGTGGGGCTGGCCCACGTGGGTCCTTGGGAACCAAACCCGGGGCCTCAGGCACTGGAGGCAAGCGCCTCAAACTCTGAGCCATCTCTCCAGCCCTTCAAGCTTTTTTAGAACAAGAAAGATCACCTGTTTTTCTTTCATGATATTCAGGAGTTTTGTCCTTATTTCACATGTTATGTATGGAAGCCTTTTTGTGTTTTAGTGATTTTTTTCACTATTTACTATTTTAACACATGCCTAGGATTCCTCTGAGCATCTGGTGTACTTTATGTCTGTTATTTCACTTTCAAATATCACCCAAGGCAGATAAAAAGCATTTGGAACTCATTCTTGTGTAACTAAGCATTTTCTAACTTTGCATTTATAGTGGCCACAGTCACTGCGGTCTCAGAGAGGCACTCACTCTTCCAATTCCAGACTCACTTTATCTGTGTCTTTTTAGGCCCTACTCCAACTAAGGACTGTGAAAAACTATTGTTTATTTGCAGCTTGTTTCTCCTCGGTCAGGGGCAAATGTGTAACCTAGAAGACAGCCCATAGCTATTTGTTGTACTTGATAAAATCAAATATATATATATATATATATATATATATATATATATATATATATATATATATATATATATATATATATGGAGAAAATATATATATATATTCCTATCCTGAAACTTACTTTTCCATTAAAACATTTCACAACACAATTTTTCATGTGGTAGTGTTTTGGTTTTCTCTTTTAAGGTATTAATTTCCCCCACAGCCTGGAAACAGAGGGCTTAGGCTCTACCAGCTATGGGGTTTTACCACGGAGGAAGGATGACTTAGTAACAGCAGGGTAAGTATTCACGTTTTTCCTGCTTTTCACTTTCTTAGGAATTGCTCATTATAAGACATCGAAGCCAAATTCTGCAGTTATATGTATATATATATATATATGTATATATATAAACTCTCTATTAACCAGATTTTGCAAGAGTAAACAACAAACTCACACCAAATTCTTCTAACACCAAAAGGGAAAATCTAGTCCCCTATTTGGAGCATTTGCTCACCTCTGTTGCTCAATCATAAAATAAAAACATGTTGGAGAAATTGCTGTGAACAAAAGGTCTTAATTGCAAAAACTTCCTTAAGTGGGTTTGAAAAGAAATGACTGAGTAGATTTATGGAGCCTGGACCAAGCCTAGGCTTTACAGGTTTCAACTGAGCTCTTCCGAGCCTGAATTTAGCAATGACACTCAGGCTCTTCCGCATGCATTCTATAGAGAAGATTAGTGAACTCATGACAACCAACCCAACAAACAAACACAAACAAACTTGGACATGCCAGCTGAGAGGCACAGCTCATGCACAAACAGAACTCCTCCCTAGGAATGATCAGCTGGGAGAGAGGAGATGGTGCTTAGTTAGAGCAGGAGCTCCATTCTGTCTGGGCCTTTCTGAAAGGCACCCAGGTTTGTGTACACAAGTATTTTCTGGAGTAGTGACAGTAGGGGAACAGTCACCTCCTACTGGGATGGAAGAGGGAGTTGGGTCAATATTTTGTCATTTTCAATACACTGATTTTTTATATAGATGAAAGCCCGTATTTTTAAAGCATGTGGTTTCTGTGTTTACTTGGTTTATGACTAGGGATTTTTTTTTAACCTCAATTCTGTGTTGAAACCTTCTTGTAATTATTTTCCTTCTTGAAAGAAAGATCAAACTGTTTCACCATGGTACTGAATACATTACCAAGATCTGTGTGTATGCAGGTGCATGTGAAGGGTGGTTGTTGTCTACATAATGGCTAAATTAACTGAAGAATTGAGATAAAGATGTCGATGACTTCAGGCTAAAAGTCATAAGAAACATGGACAATTGAACAGTTTCATTTCAGGGACTTGAGGGAAAAATCCCTGTCCTGTTTTTGGCAGACATAGTTACAATGTGGGCCTGACTCACTTACTGAAGCCTTACAGTGATGGGCATCTTATTGTCAAAATGACATGGGTGTGTGAGCTTATTTGAATTTAATGGATAGGAATCTAAGCACCATATTTCAAATGCAAATCAAGTCCCTATTGTTTTAACCTTAAAAGGTATGAGCATGAATCCCAAAGCTGATTTCACATGAAATGACGTGGATAATAATATCACTTCCTTTTCTGAACCTGTTTCTCCTCTCACAGGATTTACCACTTCTTTACCTCTCTTGAGGCTTGTCCGTACAAGCCCGTAAACATTTATGTGAATATACTTATAATTAAAAAATATATCTAATCCTTCAGCAAGTAATTATATTGAGTATCATTCACCTTTTACAAGCAATCCCTTAAAGATCTAAAGAGTGACAGGCTCATCAAGTTTTCATTGCCTACCTTGATGCATTTCCATTTTTGGAAGTATCGTCTCACTTTCGACTTTACATATAGGGACACAAAAGGAAATTCAAAAGAAAGTACCTTGAAAGAAGAACTTCATTAAATAATTACCAAATTAGAAAATTACATACTCAAATATGACTTGCATACATAAAATGATGAGACAGACATGTGTCTGCATGTTTTTATGGGGATATGCAATTTCTGACATATATAAATATGCATAATTTTCTCATACAACATAATTAGAGAAAATTACACATCTAGCCAATTAGTCTTCAGAACTAGTTTCTTCATATTTTCATCCTTCTTACCCACAATGGCCTCAACAAGCCCCCCTTCACTCTTTGCAGGTTTCCTCTGCCCATCCTCACATTCCATGCTTTCTGTACAGAAGGACTGGCTTCCTTCTACTTCCTATTCCTATCTATTTGCCCATCCCCTTCCGAAGTCTCAGATACCGGGCAAGACTCCAGCTCTTTGTGGGTGGATAAAGCAATTACACAGAAACTCTAATAGAAACAACGATGACTCTCTGTCTGATGTCATAGATGGCTCCAGACCACTGCTGGTTCTCTGCATCTGTTTGTCCTTCAGCCACAAAGGGCAGAATATGTCATCACAAGTAGAATTTTTTTGTCTTTCCATGCAGGTTCACTGGCTTATGGAAAGCTCAATGCAACCCAAACCTTTCTTGAGAAGCTCCATAAACCATGCTGAGCAAGGCTTTGGAGAGTCACTTTTTAAGTGTGAGTTCAGCCTTGCATGGCTATCCCTAAGGAAAGGACCATGCCTGGGGAATCCCAGGTCTTACTGGCTGAGCTCTAAGGAGGGCCCTGGGAAGTTCCTGCTCCTGAACTGGCCAAGCCTGTGTCTTCCCCAGCTGCCACTCAGCAGGTCCTTCTTGAAGCCCACAAGACTGGAAATGTCATCTTCTGCCTCGGCTTTCTGAATAGCTGCCATCAGACTTGTCAAAGCAGATGCTAAGCTCCACATCAGCCAGAAGAGAGAGTTTGGGTGGGGTTTGCTCACAGATTTCCTCTCTTCCTTTCTCTGCTTCCCCTGTGATGGCTCCCTGTGATGCATTTATCAAACTCTCTCCTCATTGCTTTCCCATGGAGCATGTTACAAAATGTTTATTTTATTTATTTATTTGAGAAAGAGAAAGAGAGAGTGAAAGAGGCAGAGAGATAGAGAAAGAGAGAGAGAACGGGTTTGCCAGGGCTTCCAGCCACTGCAAATGAATTCCACCTGTGCATCTGGCTTTACATGGGCACTGGGGAATCAAACTCGGGTCCTTCTGCTTTGCAGGCAAATGCCTTAACTGCTAAGCCTAAGAAATGCTTTTCTTACTAAATTAGTAAGGTAATAAAATTTTCCCATGATAAACTTATTTATATCTATCATACGTTACAGAATATGTATGTATTCTATACATAAGTGAAATGTTTTAACTCCCTGAGAACCAATCTTAGAAGAGATGGTTTCACATTGAGATGAAAGCTGTATGGATATTCTATATCTCTTAAGTAAGGCCAACACTGAATTTGGCAGGTCCAAGGCCCCCAGATTTCCAGCTGCCCATTTTCGATAATCTGAACGCACTATCGCCCTGCATCCTTTCAGCTCTAGCTCATTTCACAGGGCTTTTTGGGGTCACATATAGGGTTATGGAGGAGGTGGAAATGGTCTAACTTGTGTGTGACATTCCTGTGGCGTTAACCACGGAGTTTACAGAGAGAATTTCCCTGATCCCAGGCTGATTGTTGCCTGGTTCTTTATCTAAACAGCAAGAGATTCAATGCTTGCATTGTCTCAGAAGCATTTCCAAAGTAAGCAAGAAGTGAGGCTTGGAGGGAGGGGGCTTATCTGGATGCCTAACACAGAAGCTGTCTGTTGATGATGGGAACGGTGAAGCATCCTTGAAATGTGGGCAGTGTTGATGAAGAGTACAAAGATGATATTCTCAAGACGATGGCAACATGCCATTTTCTGCAGACACCTTGTCACTTCTTTGTGCTTTTTCTATATACTGTTTTGAGGCATCAGGATGGTCAGGATTACAATCAAGGAAGTTCAGCCATTACTTTTTTGAAAACTTCACTTAATGCTTTCAAATTATCTACAGGCTTAAGTTCATTCTTTTAAAAATATTGTTTATTTATTTGCAAGCATAAAGAGAGGCAGACAAGGAGAGGGGCAGAGAGAGAATGGGCATGCCAGGGCCTTTAGCCATTGCAAATGAACTCCAGAAGCATACACTGCTTTGTGGATCTGGCTTTACCTGGGCATTGGGGAATCATACTCAGGTCTCTGAGCCCTCTCTCCAGCCCTTAAGTGCATTCTTAGCAAGCTAACACTTGGAGTTCTCTGGTATTGATTTCTGGCCTGCAGTCTACTTTCACCCTGTAATGGTCATTGTGACCTAAGCATGAATTCATGCCTCTGTTCATGGTGTGTTCTCTGCTTACAATAAGCTTCCCTTCATTACCACCAGCTCAAACCCTGTTCTTTCTATGCCTTCATCCACAGCATCTTCAAATAACTTCTGTTTTGAAAATGTATTTATGTGCATGTGTAGGGCACATCAGGGCTTCACAACAGACACTTTTCCTACTTTTTTCTGTCTGACTTACCTAGATGGCTAGGGAAATGAACTCTGGGCTGGCAGGCTTTATGAGCAAGCATTTTTGACGTCTGAGCCATCTCCCCAGGCTCCATATTAGCTTCTGATACTTTCCAAGCCGATGTCAGTTTTTCCTTCTTGGAACCTCTGATTCCCTGTGCAACACAAGAAAGGAAATCAAGTTGTCATCAAAGGGAGAGCAAGGTGTTCAGCACCTCCACTACACAACAAACAAGGATTTAAATAGATTCAAATTTGAATTTTATTCAGTATCTATTGCTCACAGTGAGGATACAGCAAACATTATTTCTTTATTTTCTTATTTACTTCTCTTGTGTTGTAACATTGAAGAACTCTGCTGGAAATAACTATTCAGAGCTTGTCTTACTTGGTTTTGCTCTCTTATATTTCCTTTTTAGGAAAATAAGATTTGACAGGACCAATGAGTTGTGAGGGCTATGGGAGTGTCCTTTTGTTTTTGTTGTCGTTATTTTAATGGTGCCTATTAATGACAGAGCTAAAATTGGCTCCTCTACCAGGAGCTGATGGAGTCTTTCAGATGGTTGAACGTGCTCACCAACCCACCTCAAAGGATCTTTTATTTCATCTTTCGGTCTCATTTATTTATTTGTTGTTTTATCTTCTAAATTTCCCAGACAACCTTTTTCTGGATTATTTCCCTGCTATCCCATCCTCTCAGATCATTTAAACAATCCAGCTAGCTATAAAATCTAGCTTTATTCTTAGTGATATAAATGATGTGTGTTATTTTTCCCAGAAAAAAAGGCAGAAAACCAGACTTATCCAAATCAATTGAAAAACTTGAATGCGTTCAGGAGGTGATGTTTGGGTGACAGTTATTTTGTGTGTGGAATTCGATAAACAAAGCTGTGGAAATTTGAAGTACATTGGTTCCATCCCATTTCTGGTAACCATGTGGATGGCCGAGCAACTTATATACCAAGCTTGAGGGAAGCAATAACCTTGGGAATTCTTCTACTGAAGAATGAGTTAAACTTGACTGTGACACATGATTCACAGGGTGGAGCTTGCTTCCAACATTCCACACTTTTCTAAACCAAAAAAGCCAGTTTCAGAGTGGTCATCAGAGGCATCACCACTCCTGTGGGACAGTGGACGTTTTCTACAGTCATTCTGAAATAGTTGCACATTAACACAGGCACTTTCAGATGATGTTTACATCACAGGCAGCTTTTGGACACATGATTAATATTCTGTACTATATAACTCACACTATGAAGAATAATTTGAATTTCAAACTTTGAAAAATGAGAAAAACATTCAAAAATTTTATAACTTATGAGCCATATGTAGGCATAAGACATGATTCAAACAATGCAATTTTCTTTGTTAGTTTTAATTCAGTATTACCTTTAAGCTAAATTCTTGTGTATTCAAGCTGTTTTTGTTCAAGTTATTTGCATTACTCTCTTTTTTATAGAAAATATTACTTTGAATCAACATTTTTTTTCTTTTTTAAAGACTTCTTTCTTAATAAGCAAGATAAGTGTGAAGGTTTATTAAGATATCTCAGAAAGTATTAAAATTCAGTAAATTTATCTATTAAGTAAAAAGAACATAATTCCAGGGAAATATCCACACATACCTAACTCATTTCTGTTTGATTTTCTCAATACATTTCATTAGGATCATTTTGTGTTTTCCTTTACTGACTACAGAGCTTTCGATAACCACTCCCACAGCACACCTCATTTTACATTTATTAACATGAACATGACAATTCCCCTGACAAGTCCATCAAAAACGTCTATTTTTCAAAGTCTCTTCATATATCAACAGATTAACTTTTCATTAGCTAGCTCTTCTGTTTCCAGCACACCTTAACTAGTTTTCTTTTCCACAATTTAAACACATGCTCTTCTAAAGCCATGCTCAATGCTGTGCCTGACAGAGCACCGTGAACCCCATTCGTTCCGCTCACAAAGCAGAGGTATCAGGCATGGTGATCCGATGCCAGCTGCCTTCAGTCACAGGAAATCCAGTTAGCTTAATCACTATGTTCACATTCCTTTCTTGTGTTTGTTAAAAATTTTGGCATAAGTCTTCCATAGTTAGGGGACTGTGGGGTGTGTGTGTGTGTGTGTGTGTGTGTGTGTGTGTGTGTGTGTGTGATGTCCATTAGCATCAGCTTGTGAATTTTGGGGTTATTTCTTTGGCCTATTCTTACCCATGGGTGAATATTGACAAGGGCCATGTGTCTTTGGGAACCAGATCCCAGGACCTCACATGTAGCTACGAGCCGGGATGCACATGCCTCTTGATATTGTTTCATTTTGATTCTCTTCTGTGTCACCTGTCAGTCTCATTGGACCAGTGCTGGGCTCTACAAATCCATTGGCCTATGAACACTGAATACTGGAAACAGTGTTTATCACACAAGTAGATTTGAAATGGGCTCTACTCATTTCCGCCACTCACTCCCAACTCTGTGTCCATGACACTTTATGCACCCCACTGTCTTTAAATATTCTATACCAGACTGAAATGCCTGGAGGAGGAGATGACTGACTCATCAGTATGTGGCTCCATGACTTCCTTCATGCACACTGTGCTACGGAAGCCAATCATGGACAAATGCTGAGAGCACTTTCTCCTTTGCTCAATCATGGTAAAACAGAAACCTGCTTTTATTACCACTTGAGATCCATTTGAGGTTCCTAAAACAAAGTCCCTTGAATGAGATGCGAGGGCAGGACTGTGGGATTGCCCAACAGAGGCAGGTACCCAGGAGTGATGCCAGAAGAAGCAGAGAGTTTTCGAGTAACTGCTATGACTTAGTCAGAATTCGAAAACCAAGTTGATCTGGGATCTTCTTTCCATGTTTTATTTTTTATTCACAATTATCTTCAAAATCATGCTGAGCAGTTTTTTCCCCACTCCTACTCTCCATCCCCACAGCCGCTTGCTGCTGTTTCATACCGTCACTATGAAACTCTGCAGGGGTGGGTGATGAGAAGATCTAAATGAGGAAGCTGATTTTAATGAGAATGACACCAGCCCTGATGAAAACTAACGTCCACTAAGATTTGAATGACTAATAGATTTTTTTAATTTAATTTTTTTATTATCCATAATTAGATACACTTAATAAGGGAATAATGTGTTGATGTCTCCAGTTCCCCTATTTCCCTCTTCCCTGTCCCCGGTCAGTTGGATTTCCTCCTCCGTGGGCAGTCTGGATCAGTCCATGGGGTGGGGGGTTGTGAATAGCCTAGGAGTCAACCCGGTTCCACCCCCTTTGCATGTTGTTACTGAGGTGGGCAGTGTCTCTGGATATTCTCCCCACAATGGCTCTTACAATCTTTCTGCCCCCTCTTCTGCTCAGTTCCCTGAGTCATGGTGGGTGAGTATTAAGGCTGCTTTGTTGTTGAGGCCTTAGGGGCCTCTGTGCTTCTGCTTGAGGTTGTGTTTAAAATCATTGGCGTCTTTTTTGATGGTTCATCCTGGGTTGATCGATTGGCTGTGGTTATAGGTCTCTTGCTTATCCCACCACTCTCTGCGGGGTTCCATGTGGATCCTGCATGGTAGGTCTGGGGTGGCTCATCTCTTGCCAGCATGTCAGCTATCAGCCTGCAGCTCGTTGGTAGGGTTGGTAGAGCCACAGCTCTCTCAGAGCCTTCTGAAAAATACAAACAGAGTCTGCGCCATTTTTACCAGAAGTCTTGACTAATAGATTTTCAATTCTTTCTCATGGCAGATTACACCAGTTCTAGCTTTCCCAGGTTCCTTTTTCACATTTAGACTCAATGCCTGGTGTTTACTGTGGAAGAAGTGGTTCTATATCCAGATAGTTCCCTATGTCTGTGATGAGTCAACATTGTCCACAGGTGCTTGCTGCTCTCTGTGCAGCAGGGAACTCTGTGTGCCTGGCATTCGGGGGCACGGCTTTGCTTTCAGGGTCAGGTACTCACAGGATGTGAGAAAATGTTGCTGCTTTGATTACACTGTTGTCTCTGTTTCCTAGTCTTTGTACCTTGAAAAATAAGCCTATTTGGCAAATCTTTGGTGGAGAATGCCACCTTGAAGCAAGTTTTCTTTATCCTTGTGAGTATATCAATTAGGTTATGTTTATGTTTTCTATGTGTCTCCAGGAGTCTCATGTTTTAGTCATTGGTAATTCTCATAAAGTTATGAGTGTGAACATGCCTCAGATAACAGAGAACACTGACAGTTTCTTTAAAGAATCCATAAGAAAGAACATTCTTTGGGTCAATAACATGTGCTAAAAGGAACATATGAACTGCAATTGTATTACCTTACATTAAATTCCTCTATAATGTAAGCATACAAAAGTTTATAAACAATATTGTGTATACACAAATTTATATGTAGAGTAATACGGCAGAATACAAACATATAAAACAGGTACATTTATTTATATATTGTACAATATATACATGTATGTGCATATATATCTGTATTAAATGTTATGCACATAAGTAAGATGTTTCTGAAATACGATAATTTTGTTAGCATTAGAAGTTTGAATGTAAAGGCCTTGCATGAGCTCTATCCTGTCATTCCTCTTCCCAGTGAAAGATCTTGCTAGGATGGATACAACCTGAACAGATGTTCAAGAACATTATCAGACCCATGGTCCTCAGCCAAGTGCTCTTAATCTACAGTGAGGTTGAATCAAAGTATGGGTTGGTATATTATTGTATCACGTTGACACATGCTTCCTTACTCTGTCCCCTTTGGTGGACAGGAGGGGTTTTTTTTTTTACCATAATTATATTCATTACTATTTTTTAAAAACATATTTACTTATAATCAACATATCTATTCATAGCCAACTATGCAGATACCAACCCAAGGAAAGAATTCTTCTTGTCTTTATGGAGCTCATACTCTAGAAGGAGTTATTGCTTCATATTTCATAGCTACATATTATAACTATGTTTTTCAGGCTTATTGGTATACGAATTCACCCTAAAGGGTAATTATATGCTAATATTTTAAGATATAAGTTATTGCTACCTTTTTGTTACTCGGGCAAAAAAGAGGAGAGAGTTTATTTCAGCTGGTTTTGAAGCTTCATCATGGCAGGAAAAGCATAACATGAGCAGGAAGCTGACTTACATCATCACATATCAGCAGAGATACGGGCGGAGCTTTCAACACCCACTAGGATTAGACTAATAAGCTTCAAAGCCTGCCCCCAATAACACATATCCTCCAGCAAGGCTCCAAGTCCCAAACTGCCACCAGCTGGGGACCAAGTATTCAAAACCCATGAGTCTATGGGGTTTATTTTATTTCAACTACCATATAAGGTAATTACATTTCACAGTTACAGTCAAGTAATTCTAATGAAAGATCTAGGAAATAAGTTGTTTTATTAAAAGTTACTACAATGAGAAGATAAAGTGCAGTTTATCAATAAAAAATAGAGTTGTTAGCCAATTAAGAAAAAAAAGCAACAGTGCATTTTTCTGACAGTGATTGGTGAGTTTCCAAATATATGTAGTGTCAGATATTAAAATTAAATAGTAAGACAATATATCTTCATAAGTTATTGTATACTTTGACTTTATAACTATTATTGATCAACTATGATTTTCTTTTTTCTGAGTGAAGAAAAAGGCCTTTAAAATCGCTCACAGCTTGTTGCTGATCTAGTGCCTTGTAGAAAGCCTCAGGATAGTGAAGAAAGTGAGACTAAATCAGAAACCCAGGAATTACATCACCTCCAAGAGCACTCACTTGTTAAGAAGTTATAAACATATCTTAAGAAGATATAAAAATAGGTATTAGAAAATTCTAATGTACAGACCTTGTATTGCTTTCCCATTCAATAATGCCTGGCACTATTTTAGAAATACATAAACATATTCTAGAATAACTGACCTATGTTAAAAATTCAATTGTGTATAAAATTTGAGAATAACACAAAAAGGAACCAATTGTATATTATATATACATATATCTGAATATAGGATTTCCAATATGTTACTCACTATTGGCTGGGGGAATATACAATATTGTGCATACATGTGTGAATAATCACATGTACATGTAAAACAACCACCAACATGCTTTTGGAAACGGGGCATTTGTATCTCAATAATGAATTCTCCCATCACTATAATGCATTTTCATTAAGAATTTCATCACGTGCAGTTTTATCCAGCTATTTTCACCTACTCTACTTGTGTAAGTCTTTCTGGAGGTACATGTGTACACCTGATCCTTTAGAAAGGAACAAGGTGGGGAGATCAGAACATATTCTTTCTGCCCTGTGGGGGCAATGGCATTGTTCAGGGGTTTCTCATCTCTGCTCTGCTCTCCTTCACTTATGGCACTTGGCAGAGATTCCAGAATTTCTGAGAGCAATGAATCTGATGTTTTTCCATTTCTTTATTTATCTATCTATGTATGTGTGTGTGTGTGTGTATGAGGGGTGGTGAGTGCACTAGGACCTTCTACCTCTGCAAAAAACTTCCATACGCTTGTGCCACTTTTTGCATATGGCTTACATGGGTGGCTGGGGAATTGAAACCCAGGCTGGCAGGATTTGCAAACAAGGTCCTTTAATGTCTGAGCCATTGCACTGGCTGAAGAGGTTTGGAAAACAGAGATCAAAAATAGGCAACAACAGAGAGGACTGTCCAGCCTGAAGCAGTAGCTGATTACAGTCCAGGGGTCCAGAGAATCAGGTGCCTCAACAAATGAAGCCTCCGCCTTAAGTCTCCCAGGACCCCTTACTTTAGCTGCATTCCCATGGGCTCCAGGCCTCATGGAATTACATTTTGTCCTTATAATTGAAACTTCATGTGGGGCAGGATAGGATGGAGAGAATTCCCAAAGTCATTGTCTCTGTGACCGCAGTGAGCAAGCTGCCTCTCTCCTGGCTGCTGGGTTTCACTGCAAGCAGCAGCCTCCTTGGGGCCTGGGAGGAGGATGTGCAAGTTTTGTTATGAAGATTTTTTCTGTGAACTTAATGACAGCAATGTTATAGAATTTACAAAATAACTGTCTCTGTTCTGATCAGAAAATGTCATTAGACCTGTCCCTTCCTTGGTCTCATGAAGGGGCCAATACCACAACCCTCCTGGATTATTGACTAGGAAAGAGAGCTTTGCTTTCTGCCCTCAGCTACAACTCCAGCAGAGGAGACAATGGTCTCTAAGTTCCCAAAGCATGTGCAAATTATATCCAAGGAACCTAGTAGGAAAATCCCAGAGCTTCCTAGCAACCTTATCGATGTCAAGATCACCATAAGCGCCTGGCAGTGAAGCCTCCCTTCCTAGACACCTAGAGAGGCGTGTGAGCACCTGTACTGTGAGGGAATTTCTGGGCCCTGCTCCCTGGCATTGCATCCTGTTTCAATATTCTGCCAGCAATCTAGTTAAATGTGAAAAATAAATGCATCTGAGATTCCCTACTATTTGACCAAGTGGTCTCTAAACATTTGGCTAGACTCAAAGGCAGCAACATTTACTGCCTTTGTTTTCATTTTGTTCTATTCTGCGGGGTTGGTGCTAAAGAATACGCACTACAATTTGCAAGGTGCTTTATCCATTTGGCCAGGACAATGCTCCTGAGACCCAAAGCTAGTTGTGGGATCATAGAGAAAAACTGCTTCCCCACTGATGTCCCTACTTGTCCCGTGGGTTCCCAGCATTCTGTGCTTCTGCACTAAACTGGTTGCTGGCAGATGTGTCTCTTTTCCCAGCGCAGATGCTTGGCATGTAGTTACACCATGAGGATTATTATACTTTATAACACACACACACACACACACACACACACACA
>PVHP010014415.1:0-39181 GCA_004024765.1 Zapus hudsonius | reverse complement strand
TGCTAAGAGGATTCACACATGATCACAAAGTTTCTGAGAAATAGAAATTGGCAAATCTTACCGGCAATGATCAGAAGACAATCAACAGGAGAACATTCTAGAGAAGGCAAGTTTTGTTCACTCTTCCTTTGAAACAGAGCAGATTTCCCTAGCCAATGGAGAGCGGAATGCTTATAATTCTCTATTCCTACACTCCTGTCACCTTCTATATTTGTAGAATATATTATAAATTAGTTCTTTAAGAAAAGAAGACAGAGATGCCATTATTCATACTTCAGTGGACTGAAAACCTTCTCCCTGTCTCCTCTCTGTGCAGCTACCGGCTTGGCATGGTTATCATGAATTTCTGGGGTAGGAGACCAAATGTATCTAGTGAAAAAAAATTGGAGAGAAATCTTCTCTTCTTCTTGTCAGTATGAAAATATAATGAATTGATTCCCTTAGAAGAAGGGAACTCAAAGTCTCTCTCTCTCTCTCTCTCTCTCTCTCTCTCTCTCTCTCTCTCTCTCTCTCTCTCTCTCTCTTCTGCCTCTGTCTCAGCGAAAATAAATTGATTCATTAAGTACATTCTTGAGCTGGTAGGCCAGTCCACACCCACATGTTCAACCTAGACAACAAATTCCTCTTCCCAAGACCCATCTAGCCTCTATATCCTCATTGATAAGAAATCTACAACCAAGGTGCTCTTTGATAAGACTCCCTTGGGACTGTGGAAGTGTGTGTGCTGGTTTTACATCCATGAAAAAAAGCATCAAGTTGCACTATTAACACGTACTTATTTCACTCCATGTTCACTTTTTTTTTTAACCAATTCAATGAAATGGGTGAGTGTGGGGTTACTACATTACACAGTTGGGTGGAGTGACCAAGGGGACTTTTCTCTCTGACATCATCTGGAGCTATAATCAACTCCAGACTGAACCAGAACATTCTTCTGCCACTGGCTAGGAGTTCACACAGCTTCTTTCTCCAAGCTGCTCTTTTCACAGAAATAGGGTGGGCAGAGATTATTCCTGGCACTGCCTGAACTGGATTTCTCCTCATGCCTCTCCTGCTATAGCCATTCAATGTTATCTTGTTTAAATGTACACAACAAACCCCTGTGTTAAGAACTCTGCACATCCTGTTTACCATCGAATATGGAAAAGTTCTAAGTGAAGACTTTTTAGTGATGATGGGGAGTCCAGGCTACTTGTGGATGAGAATGTTCTTGCCCTGGAAGTTCTGACAGCAGCACTTCCATCTGTTGAATTTTTTCTGAATTATGAGTTGGAGTTTTGGACAAACCTAGTATACAAACAGAGCCTGCGTTTGTCTTTCCCGTGGTTTATCCCTCTCTCCTCTTCCCTTCCCTCCTCTCCTTCTCCTCCTCCTTCCTTCTTCTCTCCCTTCTTCCCCCTCTCTCTTTCTCCACTCTCTCCCTTCCTCTTTCCCTTCTTCCTCTTAAGTGACTAGTTTCATATTAGTTATAATGAAGTGACTGATTGATTGATCAGGTGTTATCAATTGAAATTGACCATTAACTTACTGTTTTAAAAAAGTTTTACTGAAGCACAAACATGGCTATTTATACATAGCATCTGGCTGATTTTAGGGCACAGTGGCATCATTAAGTCTTTGCTACAGAGAATATAGTGGCAAAGCCAGAAATATTTACTGTGTCGGTCTTGACAACAAAAGCTCTGAAAAAGCACATTACGATGCCTTAAAATATGAGTTCATAGAACCGTATCATTTCCAAATCTTTCCATGTTCTAAATGAGAGACCTAGTGAATGAGAAGACTCACTTGTATCTCTTCTCCCATTGCTCAGCTCAACTTTGTACTTAAGAGGACTGCATGTTCTGCAGGTAGTCCTTAGTGAGTGGAATGTATCCCCAATGCTGCTATTACTGTCATTATTATTCATACCTAAAAGACGCTATAAATCTTCAATAACTAGTTTAGGGACTCCAAGTCTTCTTGCCTCATTTTCATCCTATTAAAGTGGAAGAAGCAGCACCAAGCTTACCTGTACATTTCTAACTCTATGGTTGTGTGACTCCATGCATGGTTCCTAGTGCTGTACGGGGCTTTGGTAAGGCTCCATGTGGGGCGTAGAAGGAGGGAGAGAGGAAGGAAGGAGGAGAAGAAGGAGATGAGTGAAGGCCAAAATTTCACCATTATCTGGTCACAAATAATACTTGGCACTGAATCAAAATTATTCTCAGACTACTAAGAAAATGGTTTTTCATGCTTCATGAACTTAAACTCTGTATACTTCAAGTTCAGTTAAAACAGGACCAGAGAGTTATTTACATCCCTGGAGGGCATCTCACCAGACCAAAAATATACTCATAACTTATGTAAAAACTTTCAAGACATTTATAGATGAGTCATCTAATATGATCATAACTTCAGAATCAGCTTTAAACTTTTACCCTACAAAATTGTGTTTCTAAAATATTTTTTTCAACTACTGGGTGAGTTATACAGAGAAGACATTTTTATTTAAAAATTGGAAGTGTAAAATTTAAACATCAAAAATGGTTATGTTTCTGAAAAGTATCATTTTGAGATTTCCATTACCAAGAAGGATATAAAGCCTCAGATCTAGAATAGAATTTTGCAGAGGCTGTTGGCCAAAATTGGGGGTCCTATGCAAGGGATCAGAGAAAGCAAAGATCTAAGTGTCTGTGAACTCACCTTAGAGAAGGTATATTTGATGCATAATATTTACTCATTAAAATATCCATGATACTTTACCTCAACAGTTATCGAGATACAGTCAACTCCTATAGAAGAAAGAAAAAAATATGTGCCACTCGGGAATGTTGGGGTCTGAGGCCTGGATCTTAAGTGTTTCACCAGGACCTTTTGAACCCAAATTCCCTCACAGAAGGAGAGACTTCTGTTTTAGTGGGGAGATGCAATGGGGAGGAATTGGTAGGTTCACATTGGCAATGAAATCACATAGAACTGTACTTTCCTGCTGACACGGCAAGTACTAGAAAGAACATATAATGAATGAGAAGGTAAAAAGAGTATATAGGGGATCTCTCAAATTCAGACATACAGGGGGAACTCAATTTTTCAGGCATTCAAGATGTCACATATATGTCTCCAGCCAAATCTCAAAACAATAGAAGGTACATCCTCACTCAACCTCGCACATAACCCATGTGGGTGGTCTGACAATACCAGTAGGCCTACCCCTATAGAATATAGGGAGTTTGGGGAAGCAGAGACTAGCAGGAAACATGGGCCATGTAGAAGGCCAGAAAACAGTACTTGGGAAAAGATCTTTCTAGTTTTCTGTCTTCTCAGATATAACATAATTTTGACTGAAGGTGGATAGCCAATATTATTCCTTAATCATCATGAAAAATATACAGTTAACTAAATGGAGTTTAGCCTCAAGCTACTTGGGTTACAATTCAAGTGCTTTAACTCATGGCTGTAGTGCCTTAAGGGAGGTCACTTGATAACTCTGCCTCAACTCACTGTGACGTGTAAAAAATTACAGAACCTCTCACAAATATACAACCAAGATTAAGTATTTAACACATGAAAAGACACTTGAAACCAAGTAAACACCTAATGAGTTTTATGTTTATGTTGTATTTATTATCATTATTCTATGGTTAGTATTTATTATAACTAAGGCACTAGCAATAATTAACTTAGTTTTAATAAATGAGGATCTATCTCTTTTAGCAGCACAATATCCATTAAAATGTGGATTTATCTTCCTGTTTACAAGTGTCTCTTCATTCCTAATTACAATATTAATTTCAATTATGCTATTAATACAGTCATATCAATGATACATTATCACTGTCCCACTTGCATATAGATTCACACAGAACAGCAGGAGCCAACAGAGTATTAATCACTGTTATAATATTATGTTAACGAGAGTTAAAATGTACTGGCTATATCTCCCACTTCCCAAAGGAGAATGGAATATTGCCAAAGAAAATTGACCAAAGGGAATACGAATATTCATATGGGAACTTCATTGGCCTTGAAAGGTCTTGGGGTACAAATGAACTCTACTTAATGTCATAAAGACCTCATGACCATTATCCTCCATTGTCCTTCAAAGTTGGCTATGCTTTTACTTGGACACAGCTATCCTCACACCAAATCAGGAACTCATCAGGATAAATAACCAGGCTCTTCCCATCCTCTGAAAGTGCTTATGTCTAGGCAATCATGCAATTTGAATTTACTAGCAGACTAGAGCCCATGGTCATGTCCATTCCCTGGTACATGACATTGAAACATTTTTTAGACCATGAAACCTAGGTTTAATCATGTAACCAGTCTTCTGCTTTGGGAATTTCCAGTTGCTGCTATTTCAGGGCAGAGTATTGTCACCAGAAAACCCATCTAATCCTTCTGCACACACAAAAAAGAAGAAGAGGGGCTATATTGTACCTGATAATGATGGGCTACAGATATCAATGCAATGGGAATTATAATGCTACTATATGTTTAGAATTGTTATATGAATTATATATTACTATAATATATACCCAAGCACACCAAGTGCATAAAAAATAGATATTCAGTGATAAAAGCAAAGATTTTCTGTTCTATGCCCTGAGCAGACCTAGAAGCATGGATACCCTGGTTCCAATGAGCATTCTTAGTGCCCAGATCTAAATATCACTGGTTTCTAAGCATCATTATACTTAAAAAGAAACCAGGACCTTTTAAAGAAAGCTGAATGCAAGGCAGAGAAAACACCAAATGGCACTGATGATTTCAAAAGAACACATAGATCAATCTGAGTTTCTGATTCCATGTTGGAATGTTTATATGAAAATACATAATTTCAATAAAAATATCATGTAACATAACTATAATGTTGTACTATAAAGCAGACAAAAATAAATATCTATCAATATATACTAATATTGGTACAATTTTGATGAACTAAATGATAAAAGAATGCCAAATCACATATGGAAACCTACTGTCTAGGAGATAGCATAATTTCCTTCCTAAAAATATGAGAATAGCCTGGTATGTCACAAAATATAGAACATATGAAGGGGAGAAAGTGATTTGATAATAGAGAAACAGTGATGCCCTAATCAAGTGATTGAGTCTAATACCAGCAGTGATAACTTACTGGCATATTACTGATACCAGGTCCTCCCAAAATGATGCAATGAGAAATGCACTTCACCTGCGAGAAACTCTTCTTAACATCCATAGCCCTGGTGTTAGCAGGAGAGCATAGCAAGCAAAGCCATGCTGAGGGCCATTTGACACATCTATACAGTGCTCTGCAGAAGCCATTATATTTTATTGATAGAATTTGCATTTGTTTCATTTTTTTCACTTCCAGAGTATTTCTCAATATTACCTACTAGCTTATGAACCACTGTCAGAGTCGTCCTGAATTCTTTAATATTCTTTCCACTACTTCTCTCTTTTTTGCTTTGTGTATGTGTGTGGTTTTCATTCATGCGTGTATGTGTAGGTGTACATACATGCATGTGGAGACCAAAGTACAATGACAGATGTCCTCAGTCCCTCTCCATCTTATTCTGGCTTTTTCTGCTTGTTTGTTTGAGACAGGGTGTTTCATGGAACATAGAGCTTACACTGTCTGAAGTCAGCCCTAGAGAACCACCTATCCACAGTGTTGAGATTTCAGGCCCTGCCATAGGCAGATCACTTCCCCCTGGGATAAATCTCTAAACCAGGCACAGTCATGGAAAGGAAAGGATTTATTGAAGTTACAGATCCAGGGGAAGTTTCATAATGGTGAAAGAGGCTGGGCCACTTTCACAAGTTCAAGCAGAGAGAGAAACTCAGCAGCAGCACAATACACACACCAACAAAACAGGCAGGGGGAAGAGAGGAGATTTTCTCCCCATTTATATAGCCTTAGGGCAGGGTCTTGCAACCCTTTCCTAGACCTGTTGACACCCTGAGTCCCTGAAATTTACACATATGGATTATGTATTTTCATATAAACATTCCAACATGGAATCAGAAACTCAGATTGATCTATGTGTTCTTTTGATATCATCAGGGCCATTTGACGTTTTCTCTGCCTTGCATTCAGCTTTCTTTAAAAGGTCTTGGTTTCTTTTTATGGATAATCCTGCACTGTCCTCCCAGGAAGGGGTGTGTCTTTCTAGCTCTCTTGAGCTTCCTTAGATCTTTTCCCCTGTCTAGAGGGCTGCCTTCCTAAAAATAACCTCAGAGACCCACCCAAGATTACTAAATGTCAAGTTGACAACAAAATGTAACCATCACAAGTCCACCCATAGAAGTTCTGTGCCACTAGGCTGGGACAGAATGGGAGCAGCCCACAGAAAAAAAGGCTTTAGAGTTCATTGTAATACTAAGATTCCTTGGGCTCTTTTGTTACATGTTTCTCAACTATATGCTTTAGGCCAATTTACAGAAATGATAAATGATTTCTTTTGTTCACTTTGTCCAGTTTTACCATTGATTTGAGGGATGTGATTTGTCAATCTTCTTTTTATGATTTCATTGTAAAATGTTCTCCATAGACCTATCTGTTCATCCTCAGCTGGTGGCACTCTCTGGGAAGGTTGTGCAGCCTGTAGTGGGTAGAACCTTGCTGGAGGTAGTGGATTAGTAGGGGCAGGCCTTGGGGAATTTTAGCCTGAACCTATTCCCTGTTCGTTCTCAGCTTCTTGCCTATGGAAACAATATGACCAGCCAGCCTTCTATTATTGCTGCCATGTCTTCCCTGGTATGATTGAATGTATGCCCTCAAAACTATAAGCCAATATATAACCACTCATTTTTTATGTCATCATGTATATAACAAGTAATTACTGCATTCCTAATACTACCAGTCTGGTTGTCCTGACCCACCCCTAGAAATTATTTCTTTGACTAACATTCAACTGACCTATAGTCCTTAGTTTGAGTCATTGATGTAGAAAGTAATGTTAGAAATATACCAATCATTTTGTCTTTTCAATGCAAATTTTGCATAAATGTATGATATAAAACAATATAAGTTACAATTCCTTGGCAAGTGTCTGTTATAGCATCTTAAATTTATGACTATAGTGATAACCATTAACTTATGCAGTTAAATGATGACTACACATTTGTCATTTTTAGCTGATTTTTTTATCTAGGGAACACAATGCAGTTTCAATATGTATCCACTGGTCTTGTAGGTGCCTTGTCCTCAGGTCTTTCAGGATATCTATTGAAAATGTTTCTATGTTAGATAACCAATTCATAATGTTAATGACAGAAGACAGAGTCATTTTGACCTTAATGGTGACTGGTAAATGAGAGTGTGTTTGTGGGTGGGTGGGTGTGGGTGTGCGATAATACATCTGACCAGAAGTGATGGATTCTAGTCATAGTCATAGTGTTGATGTAACATGCCTCTCTTCTCCACTGACTCTGCTTGGGTGGGCATGAAGAGGGAAAAGGGCAGTGCACACACAGACATGGAGCTGAGGTCCAAACATAGTATGTCCACTTGCTGTCATGGTTTGATCCAGGTCCCCCACAAATGAATGTGTTCTGATAGATTGATCCTCAGCTGATGGCAGTTTGGGTTTACAACCTCGATGAAGCTGTGTTGTTGGGGGCGGGCTTATGGGGGTTATAAGCCAGCTTCCCCTTGCCAGTATTTGGCACACCTTCCTGCTGCTGTTTCCAGTGCTGTGGCGGAGGTGATGTCCACCCCACTGCTCCTGCCATCGTTTTCCCTGCCAGGATGAAGTCTCCCCTCGAGTTCGTAAGCCAAATAAACCCTTTCCTCCACAAGCCGCTTTTGCTTGGGTTCTTTCTGCGCAGCAACTAAGAAGCTGACCACAACACTTGCCAACTTTAGCTACAGCTCTACCTGCTTCTCCTGCTAAGAGAAGTGAGGAGTGTGAGTGCCCCTAAAAGCACAGTCCTTGTCGTAGCCAGGAGAACACAGATAATTCAGACTCGGTGCACGTCTCAGAAAATAAATGTAAAAATGGCATTGGCACAGCTAGGCACCAGGAGACAGTGCTCATTAAATGCAACTGGAGCAGTTTGTGTGTTGTCAAAGAAATACACGGTTACCTGGAAGAAGAGCATTCCATGTTTTCAGAAGAAAACTGTAATAGAAGAATAAAACAAGGGAACGAGAACATTTCTATCTCAAAAGGTGCAGATGTTTCCTAATTCTGAAGATGTGGATTGCAGCCAGCTTATAAAGTCCCTTGAAATTAACAGGTTATATTGAAAGTGCTGATACAACCTTATCTAAGCCTGCAGGAGCAGCCCCATTCCAACACAAAAAGAAAAATAACAACTTTCAAAGCCCAGGACAATGAAAAAGACCTTAGTCTTTGTATTACATTGCAAGCCACTAACTACTTTGATTCCATTTTATTGGTTAAATTCACAAAGCCAATGATGGAAAACTAATATGGAATTTTAATTTAGAAAGAACAATTAGAAAGAGCAAGCTATTGACTAACAGCTAATATGATGTATGGTATGATGGGCATCATTAGGGCTAAGTATACTTTTATCTAGTGCTACAGAAATTGCTAATATGTTAAGAGTGAAAAATTTCCCTTTCGAGTTAGGCAATTATTCTGATAAAAATTACTTCACAATCTTCTCCCTAAATGTTTCACCTAAGAGAAAACAGATAATAACAAGATAATACTCCTAAATTTGTGGATTATTTCACGATGCAACAGCAAACATTACTATTATACCAAACATGCAAGAAACTACTTTGAAGAGTAATGTTTTGAGCGTCTCATGTTGAGTTGCTGCCCTTTGAAAATCTTTACAAGTAACACTATCTATCATCAGTTAGGTGATTAAATGGAGCCTGTAGTGTAGTGGTTATCACGTTTTCCTCACGCTCATGGCTATTGTGGATTGAGGCGTATAAACTTATATTTTAGATGATAGAGATAGAAAACCAGCTGAAAGTACCTTAAGGAAAAGAGATTCATAAACTTCGCATGAGTGGAGAATTCAGGACTGCTTGGCTTCAGGGCTGAGTGCTGTGGTTAAAGGAGTGTACCATAATGCCCTGCTTAGGATTGGCCCTTTTAAAAATATTTATTTATTTATTTATTTATTTATTTATTTATTTATTTATTTATTTATTTATTTATTTATTTGCAAGCAGAGGAAGACAGAAATAGAGAGAATGGGTGCACCAGGGCCTCAGGTACCACAAACAAACTCCAGATGCGGATGCCACTTTGTGCATCTGACTTTTATGTGGGCACTGGAGACTCAAACTTGGGTTGTTAGGTTTTGCAGGTGAGTGCTTTAACCACTGAGCAATCTCTCCACCCTAGATTATCCCTTTTTCCAGAAAACCTGAGCCCAGACACCTGATGACACCCATTCAGGGAGCTGACATGAAAGACTCCAATCTGAATCTCAAGGTGGGCTTCCCCATATCTGGAAACCCCCTCTTGCCTCCTTGCACAAGTGTCCTGCTTTCCTTTCTTCCCTTACATTCGATAATCTAATAAAATCTTTCTGAACCTTATCTTCTGGTCTGTGGATTTTAATTCTTTGACTAAAAAATGAGAGGGAAATTATATCATTAGAAAAAGGCTCACAAGAGAACTCTCAAACTGAGTTCTGGCTGCTTACAAACATACCTGCTTATGTCACACATTCTCCCTGTTACCTGTAGCAGCTGCCACAGAGCAAAAATTACTCAGGTGTGTGCAGAGTTCAAGATTAGCCCCTTCCAGGTGCTGTGCCCAGGTGTGCTGGCTGCTTCCAGATTCAGCCCTGGACCCAAACCAAAAACCTGGCTGCTGCACATTAGGGTTTTGGCTTTTTCTTCTTTCCCAGCTTCTGGGCTGTTTATCTCCCAGCCCCTGAGGCTTTCACTACCCACTGGTAAGGTTTTGTCTTCCCACTCTGGCAGCAGCTTTCAGGGTGGGAAAATATTTGTTTTTCCCTAAGCCTATGGACTTTTATGTGGGTCCTTAGACCATGTGGATGTGTCCACTCATCACCCTTTGGTTGTCAGACTTTTCCTTTCCCCACCTAACCTCCCCTGCCGTTCCCCCTTCTTTGATCTATAGACTCTCCCTTGCCTCTCCTAACTTGTGAATAAATATATTTTAATAATCATCCCATAAATCTTGTTTTATTTCAATTCTTTGGTAAAACAGACATGGGGTCAGGCCTGGGGTTTATGTTTGAAGCCCTATAAAATAAAACCCTGCCATAATAAGACAAGAATCTGGAGGCCACTGACTCAGAGACAGCTTTGTGTGACCTTTGAGTTTTCTGGGGTCTTAGCTCTTGAGTTATTGCCTCCCCAGCCTATCTTCAAGATAAGGCTCCAATGCTTTCAGAGATACCCCAAAACTGGCATACGAGAGGGGCCTGAGGAGCCTTTGGAAGGTGAGGCTTGGCTGGCAGAAGCTGGTCACCAGGGACAAGCCTTTGACAGTTATTAGTCCAGCACTTGTTCCTACTGCTTCTGGATCCACCAAGATGTCATCAGCCCTCACCTCAAGCTCAACCACCACAGATGGAGCCACCCTACTTAGAGCAATTAGGTTACCTTAAGGTAACTTAGGATCACCCTGGCTCAGGATACTGTAGCTAAAACCATTTTCTATATCCAGTCTTCCAGACACCCTTCCTTGCCTGTTCTAATGGGTGTTACCAACTGAAACCAAGAGATAAAATAATTTTTTCTTATCTTAAATTGTTTCTGTTAGGTAATTAGGTCATGGTGACACAAACAGTAACACAACAGGTGATGGGAGCTTTTAGAGCCCCACGCTCACATCTACTAGCTCCCTGCTGAAAAGAGGTGGCCTTTTCATTTCTCAGGTGATAAACTGTCCCAAGGAAAGCTCTCATTGGTCCATGTGGCCCACATTGGATCACATGCTCTTCCCTGAATCCTTGCAGTCTGGAATAGGGTACTCTTACAGGACAGGTGGTTCAGGGCTTCATTCCTGAATCCATGGAGTGAGGCACTCACACTTAGGGTGACTGGTTCACTGAAAGTCAAAGTAGGGAATGTCCTGAAGCCCGCCCATCAGTCTCCACTTTGCTAGAGATCAGAGAAGAATCTGGCTTCACCTTATCTCTTGCCTAAAGAAGTTCCTTAGACCTATTTTTCCATAAACTTGAGTCCTTCCCTTGGAAGAAGTTCCCCTTTCCCAGAATTAAGATTCTTGGAAAAATTAAACCTGATCCTTGCATTGTGGTTGATTAAGCCCAGCCCCAAAACTGGGCTGGTTAGCCCAGTCGTCATTCATAAACTATAAAATTTGACCTCCATTTGCATCTCTAGGTGGGCTTTACCTACTCCTGCCTTCTCATGAACAGGTGGTATCTATACTTTCTCCTCTTTCAAATCAAATCAAGTCTCTGTAAACTTTACCCTATGGTCTATGGATTTCAGCACTTTGAATTAATAAGACAAGAATCCAGAGACACTTCAAAATTCTTCGTCAATGCATTGGCATAACCTCCACATTCTGGTTTTATATTGGTTCACTGGAGTTTAAGAGGAATGGGTGTTCCATGGGACCAAAGGACCAATTAGGCGAGGGAAGAGACATTCTTGAAAAAAGAGCACTGTCAGAGACAACCCGTCCCCCACTAACACACCCAGTATTGTTACCAGTGTTGACTCCGAAAGGCTGAGATCAAATAGAATTAATATACAGGAGTCTAGGTAGATATCCCCAGGAAGACTGCAGGCACTACTTACCACCTCTGTCTACCCCTACAAGGGCTGGAGATGAAGTTTCATGGTGGAATGTCTGCCAAACATGCAAAAAGCCCTGAGTTCAATCTCTAATACCACCAAAAATAAAACAAGAACAAAAAACATCATACACTGTCTGAGGGACTAGGAATCAGGTCCACAGTCAGATTTTTCCCATGTGGCTGAATGATAAATGAGAATTTGAGAACTCTGGATGACTAGGATGTATAATAAAGATATACAGAGAAAAGTATAGGCAGAGGGCAGGGACAGTTCTCAGGCTCTTTCCAGTTTCCAATTCCATCCTCCCTGGTGTAGGGTAACTTTCTATGCTGCCCACCATCAGGAATACTTCACTTCATAGGCACCATTTAAAGGAGCTCCCTGGAAGTTATCCAGTGAGGGAAAGCTCCTTCCTAGATATGCTTAGGATAGCACACTGTAACAGGCACAAAGATCGCTGGGTCCCCAGGGAGCTGAGCTCTGACTAAAGGTGAACACTGAACTATGCCACCAGAGAGACCATGGATGGAAAGAATTTGTACCATGCCTGCTTCTGAAGGGTATAAAAATTTCAAGCCATGACTTGCCTAGGAAGGAATGGAAGACAGCAATGACTAGGCTCCATGCAGGAGTTGGTTTGTATGATGTAGCCACTCCATTCACTGTAATGACCACATAGTTTTTTTCATATCCCTCCTTTGTGGAGCTTTTGGGCCTTCCTCAAGGGTTTTATGAGCATAAAGGAAAGGGATAGAAGGAGTGGATCTGATTTTACCATATACAGAGAGTGCAGGGCTATTTTAAACATATAGGGAGGATAATTTGCATTTTTACATTAATGGCTCAATAGAGTTTACAGGTGGAGAAAGCTTTACCCTAAAATAGGATGTTGCTGGTCAATTCCAGTGCCAGAATTATGTTACCCCTCCAAACACAGTGAGCTGCTGGCTAGGGAGGCCCTGAGGCCCCCCAAAACAAAGCAGGCCATTGCCACAGCACTTGGCTGCTTACCAGATCTCAATGGTAAGACCCTATCGCTAAAGACACTACAGGCTGCAGTCTTAAAATATCAAGAGATTATGCTAGAACAGAGGTGGAAGCTAGCTTTCTGCTGGCTAGTTCTCAAACTGCTGTGGTCTGTGCAGAACCCTATATCCTCCATGCCTTTTAGCAGGGTCCCACGAGTGAGTGCCAGGGAGACCCAAGACCCATCAGTGCAGCAAGAAAAGAAAGCTGCCTGCCTTTCTCTATCACATCTGCCAGGGCCTAGGAAACATTACAGAGGAAGTGACAGATAAAATCCAGATTCAATATGAATGCTGCTCTCACCTTGAGCCTGAGAACCTCCTTCAGGGAGATGGTGGTGGGCACTGAGGAGACTCAAAACTCACCAAAGCAGAAAATCAGTGACTGATGAGAGCTCAACACAAAAGATGTGTAACACACTCCAAGGCTCAGAGAGCATTGTGGAAGAGGAATAGAAAGAATGAGCCATAGGGTGGGGGTGGGAAGGTGTGTTCATGACCTTACAGTGAATACTGATAATTTCACTGAAGAGGGCCCCAGTGGAATGGGGGCAGGGAAGAGGGGATATAAGATAGAGTCTAATGAGAATATGACCAGTATCCAACATGCTCATATAATAAAGTTCTCAATAAAAATTAAAAAAAAAAATAAGGTGCTGCTTGTCAGGCATTTAGATAGCAACAAGAATAGTAACTAATTCATGTATATATACCATATTTCCATCAACATACTGATTTCATTTTATTTATTATATACTCAGTAGGAGTAGATTCAAGCCTCTTCTCTCCTGTACTGACTGTAAATATTGCATTTTATTATAGCAGCCCCAAATGAGCTGCAACAATTATATTTACCAACACAAAGGGCTTACTAGAGTGCCCAGCAAACATTATTATTACTTCTGAACTACAGTACTTTCTTCACTGAGCTAATTTTTTAGAAACAGATGAACTGTCCCTTGTGGGAAGTTATTAATATAACACAGCCATTTGAAATTCATCACTTGGTGCTGTCAACCTCTGCTAGAATGTAGAAATCTAGTAATGAACGTGAAATGGCACCTTCAAGCCTTTCAAAATGAGATTTCAAAGTAGATTCTTTCCTCCAAAAGGGTCTTAATGAAGGGAAGGAAAGGTGAGGCAAGCAAAAGTCTCTAGGAACTTTCAAATTTGGCAACCAAGATCTACCTAATACTCAGGATTTACCAGACAAGTGCGCTGATCTCAGACTGTCTTGAGACTGTCAAGCCCAAAATCTTTAGGGCAGCTATCTTATCAAAACGGCAATACAAGGGGGAACAAAACAAAACAAAACAAAAAAACATGGGTTTTTCTGCCATCTACTGGTCAGTTTTGAAAAATGACAACCATTTTTATGCAAACAGACATTATACCACCCTGACTGGTCCTTCTTCAGTTTAGGCTTTCCAAGAGATGGAAAACAAGCAAAGGCCTGGGTGGATGTTCAGGAAGGCACAGGCCTAGGCCAGGCTGCTAGATTTTCTGTTGGCCTCAGACCAAACCACATGATCCTACTATCTTGTTTTTTTCATTGATGAATCCCAGGCTGATTGGTTCCTACTAACTAGTATTCTGAGACTTAAAATCCCTCAGATCTGGATAAACAAGCATATCCACCTATGCATCATTTTAAAAAATTGACAATAATGGGCTGGAGAGATGGCTCAGCAGTTAAGGTGCTTCTTGTTTGCAAATCCTAAAGGCACAGGTTCGATTTCCTTGTAGCCACATAAAGCCAGATGCACAGAATGGCACATGCATCTGAAGTTTGTTTGCAGCGGCAGGAGGCCTTGGCATGCCCCCCCCTCTCTCCAGGCAAATAAATAAAAATATAAAAAGTCAAAAATTTGTAACATTTTAATGTTTTTATCAAATCATGCTGCCTCTTTCAATATTGCTATTGATCATTAATCTCTGTTTTATTATTTAAGCACTTTTTTTTTTACAATTTTATTGACCTTTTCACAAATATTTTTACATTAATGGTCTCTGGGTTGCATGTTGTCTTACTGAATTCCACTCTGTTTTTTCCTTATTTTACTTACTACCGGTGAGGTTCTTCATTTTCTGTCTTCTTATCCTTCTATCTTCATGTGTGGATCACTGAATTTGGAGATTTCTTCTCAATCTATGCAACCATGAAGTTCATACAAACCACTTTGTAGCCTCCAGATTTTATTTGCTGTTTTTCTGTTTTCATCCAGCTAAAGATATTTCTTAATATCTCATGAACATTTGACTAGTGTTAATATATATTTTGACTTATTTTCCAATATTGGGAGAATTCTCAGATATTTGTTAATGATTTCTCTTTTCATGTGTCATAACGAAAAACATATTCTGTATAATTAGGTTTTTAAAGATTTATTAATGATAGAGATTAGAAGGAAGGTAGACTTTTTTAGTAGGTAGTTAGAGACACAGGCCCAAAAGAACATAGACGTCAACATGCCCTATTGAAACTACATAAACCTGATTCACCAAATAGAGATAGTTATACTTTCTGTTTCTTTCTTCTTTTGAAATCTTTGGGTAAGGTATTTTCTAACTTCCAGGGAAAGTTCTTTTATGAGTGAGAATCCATTTTCCCTTTTTTTTAAGGGTTTTTAAAATATTTTCATTTTATTTATTTGTAAGAGATAGGAGACAGACAGAGAGAATGGGTGTACTAGAGCCCCCAGCCACTGCAAAAAACTCCAGACACATGTGCCACTTTGTGTTATCTGGCTTTACATGGGTACTGGGGAATCAAACTCAGGTCATTAGGCTTTGCAGGCAAATGGCTTAACCGTTGAGCCATCTCTCCAGCTCCCATATTCCTTTATCACATCAGCCTATCAGGAGACCACCCCCATACATTCAAAGTAACCAACCCAACTACTTACCTAACAAGAAACTCCTATCCAATCCACCAGGCAGATACTGACTTGGGACCCCTCCCAATTTGAAAGATTTATGCTCTAATTTTTTAAATAATATTTTTATTACTTATTTGCAAGCTGAGAGATATAGAAGAGAGGCAGACAGAGAGAATGGACACGCTAGGGCCTCCAGCCACTACAAATGGACTCCATGTGCATGTGCCACTTTGTACAACTGGCTTTACATGGGTACTGGGGAATTGAACTCAGGTCATTAGGCTCTGCAGGCAAGCACCTTGACCACTGAGCAATCCCTCCAGCCCCCTTTATTTTCTACTATAAACTGGTGCTTACCTTGCCCTCCTGCCATGTCTGCACTAGTCATTCTTCACAGTTTGCAAGATAAGAACTCAAGAAAAGCTGGTAACTAGCATGCTTTTATGCTCTGGTCTATAGGTAACCATGTGAATGATCCATACACACTACTCTGATGTAACTGGGTAGGGATGTTTTTATAAACGTTGAAGTAATTTGTCTCATAGTTCATTACATTTTGGCTTCTCTGGGCCATACTGAATGAAGAATTGTCTTGGACCACACATTATATATCCTTTTTTCCTGCCAATTACTGAGCATGAAGTGTTGAGTCCTCCAACTATCATTATGAGCTATTTTTCCTTTGACTTTAGTAATTTTTGTTTTGTTTTCCCAGGGAGAGCCTCACTCTAGTCCAGGCTAACCTGAAACACACTCAGTACCAGGAGGCCTGGAACTCACAGTGATCCTACCTGGCAAGTTTAGTAAATTTGAGGTTAATGTACTGTTGCAATCAGTTTTCTCATTGCTGTAGAAAAGAACACAAAAGCTGCTTGTGGAGAAAAGGGTTTATTTTGGCTTACAGACTCGAGAGAAAGCTCCATGATGGCAGGGATGGCATGAGTAGAGGGTGGACATCACCTCCACAGCAGATGGCAAACAGCAGCAGGAAGGTATGCCAAACACTGGCAAGGGGAAGCTGGCTATAACCCCCATAAGCCCACCCCAACAACACACCTCCTACAAGGTTCCAATACTGAAACTGTCATCAGCTCTGGATCAAGCCATTCAGAACACATTCGTTTGTGGGGGACACCTGGATGAAACCATCACATGCACTTTAAAGCTTTAATTTAAATATCTAAATATGGATGTTATGTCTTATGATTGAAAACATCTTCTTGATCTTCATATCATCCTGATGCACCATTATCTTGAAACTTATTTTCTCTTCTAATAAGACATATGGACTTCTACTTAGTAATCAAAGTATACTCTAAATACCTTTATTCATTTCAGATCAAGGAATCCTCAGACAGGCAAGGTCTGTAACGTCAAGACTTTGCTTCTCAGGTGGGGAAGCTGAGGCTCAGACGTCCTGGGAGCCTCCACATTTCCCAAATGTATCACAGGAAGTGACTGCAGGCCTGGTCTAGACCAGCAAGACCAGCACCAGGTGAGCAGCTGTGGTCCCCCTCTCACTTTTGCGCCCCCACCCCTTGCCCAAGCCCCTCAAAGGCAAAGGTTTCCTGGAGGTGTTAGTGCTAGGGCTCCACCGGCCCATTCCTGGGGCTCTGCCTGGCTTGGAGTGATAGCAGCGTGACACCCCGCTGTCCAGGGACAGGGAAGGGAGGTGCGGGGACAGAGACGATATGGAACCACATGAAGACGCAGAGCTGCAGGGGCAGACCCACTGAGGCACAGAGAGAAACTGAGACTCGGGTGGTCCCAGGAAGAGAGAGGGGGACAGAACAAGTCCCTGATCTGGCTTGGAGGGAGGGAAGGCTGAGGCGGGAGCATCTAGAGTTAGACGCCAGCCTGGGCCAACAGAGACTTTGTCTCAAAAATCAGACTAATCAGCTAGGAACCTTCAGATGAGATTCCTGGCCTTCCAGGGACTCGGGCTAAGGTACGACCGCTGCAGGCTCCGACACTAACCGAGACCTTGCCGCAGGCGGGTTCAGCCCCGCGGCCATCACGCCCACGGTGGCGCGCGCTCGGCCAATCAGGATGCAGAGGCCGGCCCGTGGCTCGGCGTGGTTCCGCCCACAGGCCCGCGGCACGCGGTCCGGTCAAGCGCTGGTCAGCCGCGCTGGGCTTCCGCAGCCCCGTGGGCCGGCGTCCCGAGGACCCTTCTCCCGGGGCCGCGAGTGACGCCCGCACACGGCTAACGCCCGCCCCCTACCTTTCAGCGCGGTCCCATAGGCTGGCGAGCCTCTCGCGGCCTTGCGATTGGACGCGGCTTCTGTCCGTCAACATTCCGCCCCGCCCCTACCTGAAAAGCTTGTTCCCAGTCCCGGCGTCCAAAGTCAGGGATGGGCTGACTTCCCCGGAGCTGTCAGTCAAGGGGCGAGGGGCGGGGCCAGGAGGAGGCGGTCCCGCCCTCCGCCCTCCAGGATTGGCCGAGGACAAGCCACGCCCCGCGCGCCTCCGTCGCCACCGCCCTCCCCGCGGCATCCTCGGCCGGCGTGCTCGGGGCTCGCTCGGAGCCTACCCGGTCCCGTGCGCGGAGATCCCGAAGAGGCGCAGGGAACCCGGTAGGCGGCGGGAACGGGGCGCCGCGGGAGCCCCTAGAGCCCTACAACCGGAAGTGGCTTCTGTTGTCAGGCTTGGCTTCCGGAAGTGTGGCGGATCCCGGGCAACACCCGGAAGTGTGCTGCTCGGGCTCCTGGAAGTGCTGGCGTCTGGCGGCTTGAGACACGGGGTTAAAACAGGTGTTTGTACATCCTTGTCTCCCGAGGCCGCGGAGGCTTTCTTCTTGGAAAGCATTGGAGGGTGCCGTAGGGGAGACGAGCGCTAAGCCATGTGTCCACTTGGGTCTGGCTCGGAAGGCTGTTAAGTTTCTTTTGTTGTCCGTCCCCTTTGATCCCCCGACCCCCAGGTATGTGCAGATGGAGGCCGGGGGAGACGCTGCTGCCCCAGCCCCCGGGGGCGTGGAGGATTTGGAGGACACGCACTTCCCCAGCGAGGAAACTGGAGACGGCGGAAGGGTTCCCGCGAGCCCTCAGGACCCCGGAGAAGAGGACCTGGAGGAAACAGGTATGCCCTTCCCTCCCTTCGCTGGAGCCGTGGAAGGAATCCTCGGGGGTTGTCTTTGTAAGGTGATGGGGAAGTGAGGGATGGGGAGATCAACCGGTGAGAGGTGTTTTGGGACTCAGTAAGTAGCTTGAAGCATACCTGGGTCAGTAATTGATCATAATAGGCTCTGGCTTAATTTAGATCATTAAGGAATAAGAGAGAAGACAGTGGGTATCAGCTGATGCTCACTAGGTACAATCCCATGGTCCTGGCCACATGCATCCTGCTGTGGGGATCAAGGGTAATGTGAGATTATCCTCGTTTGTCCAGAAATGGCATCACCTTAGCACTGGAACTTCTGCACCCTGAGAAGTCTCTCAGTTCTAGGTAAATTCAAATGTACTTGGTATGGGATTAGGTGCTTGAATAATCTAAAAGGGCATAATTGGGGTCAGAGAGCATGATTGGGTATTTGAATCCATGGAGGGTCATTGAAGACCCAGGTTTGTGATGTTGATGTGGATTAATGGGGTGGGCTTTGAGAAATAAGCAGATAGCAGGAGAATAACTAAAGGGTCAGGGGAGTTAATGCAAAGCCACTCCAGACTGATGGCCATGCATAGCCAGTGGGTTCTTTGAAGACTTGAGTAGGGCAGTTGTTGAGAGGGAATAATGGAGGATCCATGAATGACAGAACACATTGGGTTATTTGGGTTGTAGGGGGATCGTTGATACCTTAGAATTAGAGGACATCATTAGGAAGGATCCAATCATTGGGAGTCAGTGGTCATTGAGCTGCAAGGAAGTCACTTGGAGGTCACTGTCAACATGAAGGAGTCATTGGGGGCACTGGTAAGGATTTGAAGGGCTGTGGGGAACATGGGGTTAGTGGGAATCCACAGGAAGATGAGCCACTTGGGTTTCCCTTTCAGGATCCAAAGCCAACCACCACTCAGCTAGTCTCCCATCTCCACTGGCCCAGCCTGAAACTTCATCAAGCACCTGTGAGCACTGGAATGCTGCTGCCTCAGACAGTAGTCCCCCTCAAGGCCCTGAGAGTAGCTCCGAGGGCCAGGGTGGTGACCCTAGTGATGAGGACTGGCGCAACCAAAGAAAACATGTGTTTGTGTTGAGTGAAGCTGGTAAACCCATCTACTCACGGTACGGGAGTGTGGAGGCACTGTCAGCCACCATGGGTGTGATGACAGCCCTGGTGTCCTTCGTGCAGAGTTCAGGAGATGCCATCCGAGCCATCTATGCTGGTGAGTGAAGAGGAGGGAGGGTGAATGGGGATGTGAGAGAATGCCGAGAGGGGGAGAGGGAGCAGCTGGAGGTCTGTCTGACCAGCCAGGGATAGATTCGTAGATCTCTTTGTCTATGTGAATCACTGTCCAACAACCAGAAGTAGTCAGTGGGGACAGATGAGCAGCTAGGGCTTTGGTTCTGTGTCTGGAGACCTGTTTCCGGGTTCTGAGTGACTGGTGTGATACCCCCTAGTTGCCTGAGAGCATTACTCAGGGGGCTGAAGGGCTGAGCTGGGGGTCCTGGCTTTGAGTCAGACCTTGCTCCATTTCCCTCATGCCACCGCCCCTACTCTATACTGGTTGTCTATCCTGCCAGGTCCCTGGACAACACAGTGTCTCTACAAATGTCTAAATCCCTGCAGCTTGTCCTTGCCTTAGTCCCCAGTGCTGGCAGAGTGAGTGTGCAGACCAAGTGTCAGGCCAGGTGTTGTGTCTGTTTGGAGAGGGGTGTGTCAGAAATGTCAAGGCTGAGCCTTTGGATCATTCCTTATCCATCTCTACCACTGCTCACTCTTCCCCTCCTAGAGGACCACAAGCTGGTGTTTCTACAGCAAGGCCCACTGCTGCTGGTGGCTGTGTCCCGGACTCCTCAGTCAGCAGCACAGCTGCGGGGTGAGCTGCTGGCTGTGCATGCACAGATTGTGAGCACATTGACACGTGCAAGTGTGGCCCGCATCTTTGCACACAAACAGAACTATGATCTTCGCCGACTGCTGGCTGGTTCAGAGCGCACATTGGACCGGCTTCTGGACAGTGTGGAAAGAGACCCAGGTCCTCTGCTCCTAGGTGCTGTGCGCTGTGTGCCCCTAGCCCGCCCACTGCGGGAAGCCTTGGGCACACTGCTGCGGAGGTGCACAGCTCCCGGCCTGGCCCTGTCCCTGCTAGCCGTTGGTGGTCGACTAATAACAGCAGCGCAGGAGCGCCATGTGCTGGCTGAGTGCCGGCTGGACCCAGCAGACCTACAGTTGCTACTCGACTGGGTGGGTGCACCGGCCTTTGCTGCAGGTGAGGCATGGGCACCTGTGTGCCTACCTCGCTTCAACCCAGATGGTTTCTTCTATGCTTACGTGGCCCGTCTGGATTCCATGCCTGTCTGCCTGTTGCTGCTTGGCACCCACCGTGAAGCCTTCCACGCCATGGCCGCCTGCCGGCGCCTGGTTGAGGAGGGCATGCGCACCCTTGGTGCCCTGCGTGTCCTTGAGGAGGCTGCCAGCTTCTCTAATGGTCCTGAAGCCAATGTCCCTGCCTACAGTGTGCATGCCGTGGGAGCGCCCGGCCTCCGACACTTCCTCTATAAGCCCCTGGACATCCCTGACCACCACCGCCAGCTGCCACAGTTTACCAGGTGGGCCTCCATCTTGCCATCAGCTGACCAGTGGGAAGACTTGTCCAGCAGGAGGGCCAGCTTCTTGTAAGCATGTGTCAGGAGTAGTGGTAGCCAGCCCTGCTCTAGAAAGAGGGAACAGACAGTTCTCTGGTGGCCAGCCTACTGGTTTGATGATGGAAGCCTGGCCATCGTTGAACCCTCAAGTCTACTGGTGGAAGCACACACAGCTCCAAGAGTTCTTTAAAATTCCTAGACAGAGAGGAGATAGGATGGCTAGGAAAGCCTTGAACTAACCTTGCCCTCTGCCTCCCTCCAATGTAGCCCTGAGCTCGAGGCCCCATATAGCATAGAAGAGGAGCGGCAGCGGCTGTCTGACCTGTACCACCGCCTGCATGCTCGCCTCCACAGCACATCCCGACCCCTTCGTCTCATTTACCACGTAGCTGAGAAGGAGACGCTGCTGGCCTGGGTAAGTCTTCCAGCTGTAGCAGCCTTCATCAAGCTCAACAGGCCTTTGCCTGGGCTATGTCTACAACACTGTCTCTACTATTATGAGAGCTTCTACTGACTCCCCACTCTCATCTGTTTAGCTCTGATTCGATGACTCTCCAGCACTCCTTGGCCACTCTTAAGTGCAGGACGACATGGTATCTGCTACCCAAGTGTCCTTTCTGGGCTCCTGCCTTACTTCCTGTGCTATTGAGGGAGGCCAGTTCAGGTGACCTTCCCCCACCAGGCTGTTGCTCTTTATTAAATAACTTACTATACATTTGCTGTGGATCAAGCATGTTCTAAGCTGATGATTTTTAGAAGAATTTTTAATCTTCATTTTCAGTAATTTTAGATTTAGAAGTTGCAAAACTAGTATGAGGAATTTCCATAAGGAGGCCCTTTACCTCCTTTCTCCGAAGGTAAGCACCTTACAGAACTGCTCACTTGCTGAACCAGGAAGTGAGCATTGCTTCAGCAACATGCAATCCACACAGATGTCATTCAAGTTCCCCCAGGTGTCACAAGTGTGTCCTTTCCCTGTCCAGAATTCAGTCCAGGATCACATGGTGGATCCATTTATTTTGCCTCCCTGTTTTTCTTTATTCTGGAATCGGTTTTGTAGCCTTTTTTTTTTTTTTTGCTTGTGGCCTAGGAACTTTCACTCAAAGTCAGTAGGTTACCTTATAGAATGCTCCTTGACTTGGGTTTTTCTGATGTTAGTTCATGATTAAATTGAGGGGGTGCATTTGAGCAGGAGCCCTGCAGAAGGGATATGTGTTTTGCTCTGCTTTGCAGCAAGGGCATGTGATGATGATGATGTCAGCATGAGCCATTGTTGATGATGTCAGCTTTGATCACTTAAGCTAGTTAAGGTGTCTCTACTAAAATGTTAGTATTTCCCTCTTTGTAATTAGTAGGTGACTGTGGAAATTATGTTCAGTGTCCTGTATTTTTTATTTATGGTATTTCAGTATTAAATCACTTTTCTTCTGTTTTGAACTTAAGAGAAACTGCTTTCTGATTAAGAAAATACACTTTTTCAATGTGACTGAAGTGCCAGGCTACTCTTGATGTTATATTCTCTTACAGAAGCTAAAGGAAATTAGCAAAGTCTTGTTGCAATGCTGAGAGTTTAGATTTGAAAATTCAGCACCACGGTGTAATCACAGCCAGACATGAATTAGCCATCCGGCCAATTTGGTCCTAGAAAATAAGAGTTCCTCTTCCTCCATGTCCTCACCAGCATTTGTTGTCCGTTTTCTTGACATTGGCCATTTAGACTGGGGTGAGATGGCATCTCAAAAAGTGGTTTTAATTCACACTTTCTCAGTGGCAAAGGAATGTTGAGCAATATAAAATGCTTAACAGCCATTTGTGTTCTTTTGTGATCTGTCTGTTCATTTTGTTAGCCCATTTGGTGATTGGCTTTCTTTTTTTTGTTGTTGGAGTTTACTTTTTTCAGTTCTTTATATAATTTGTGATTATTGGTCCCTGTCTGAAATCTAGCTGGCAAAGATTTTCTCCCATTCAGTAAAGTGTCTGTTCACTTTATTAATGTTTTTTTTTTCTTTGCAGAAGCTTGTTGAATTTTTAACTTTATATAAGTATGGCCTTATGAAATCATGAGATTTTCTTCAATTTGGTAGTCTAGACTGTATAGCATTTATTTTGCTGCTGAAACTGTCTCTGATTTAGCCATTGCAGCCTTTATTTAGCCAGGCTGGTCCCCATTTCTCTTTGACACATCTGTCACCACGTGAGGACTGCCTACCTAGCTTTCTCTGCACCAATCATAGACTTGGTCATTTTGCAAGGAACCTTTGTACCGTTAGTAAAGAATGGAGCAGGGAGGTGTTGCTGAGGAGATGCCCCCTATATGGAGAGAGGTGGTTGTTAAGCACATGGGTATATGTGGGTCAAGAATGCGCTTGCAGATGGGAAGAACTCAGCAAAGACAATGAGGTAGGCTGAGGCTGGCTGTGTCTGGGAGCAGTATGGAATGGAGAGCTGGGGGAAGTCCCACAGACAAGATACTGATAACCTGTTGTGAGGATTAAATTCAGTTCCTCGTTATATTATGTAAGGTTATAAATGGTGAAAACATGGGTAGTGCCTTAGGACAGGACTCATTGGCTGTCAAGCATTGTTGTTAAGAAATATAGCACAGACACGCAGCCAGTATCCAGCATCCCCCAGTTGAAGCCATGGTCCAGCTGATTCCTAGGCCACACTGAACCTCTGGCCTGCCGCAGCCTAGGGAGCTCATGGGCTGCTGTGCTGAGTCCGTCTCCAAAGCCTTAAGAGCATACAGGGCTGGGGTGGGCACAGGGTAGCCCATGGCCAGCTCTAGCCCACCTGACTGTCTCTTCCCAATCCCCCAGGTGACTTCCAAGTTCGAGCTCTATACCTGCCTCAGTCCCCTGGTGACCAAGGCAGGTGCCATCTTGGTAGTGACAAAACTTCTGCGCTGGGTGAGGAAAGAGGAGGACCGGCTCTTCATTCGTTACCCACCCAAGTACTCTACGCCCCCAGCCACCTCTGCGGACCAAGCCGCTCACAATGGCTTATTCACTGGACTCTGACTGCTGGAACGATTGATCACCTTTGGGTTTCATCTTGTTTCCAACCCTGGAAACGTGTGTTCGGGGTGGGGCGGGTCTTTGCGGGGCTGGTCCCTGTCTCCCTGGACATTTGGGCTAGATCTGAGGGCCCGCCCACAAATGGGAGGTGGGTGGCAGCAGCTGGGGACGTAGGAGTACAGGCTGCCCTCCCAGTGCAGGCAGGAACCTCCCCTTCAAGGAAAGTCCACAGCCGCCTCTGGCTTGCCTCTCCTCACCTGGATGAGGTCACAGCCTCTGCCTGCAGCTCTGCCCCCTCCAAGCCTGCTACCCACAGGAGCACACCTGAAGCTGGGGGTGGGCGGCTCTCTGGGTTTCTGGGAGAGGCCAACGGGAGCTCTGGAGCTGGAAACAACCTTCCTTGGGCTCTTACTGAGATGTGTAAGTGGAAGGCTGAGCCCTCATCCACCACACATGGTATTAATATCCTGCAACCTAGCGAGGTTGGGGTGCACACCCACGCCCAACTGCCCTCCACCTAGTTCTGGGTCCTGGGTGTTAGCCTCGAGGCTGTGCGCATGCGCATGTGTGCTGACACCTGGTAGCACGCATGCGCGCTGACTCATTGTCTGAGGACGCAGGCCTCTTGTTGGGAAATGGCGGCGGGGAAACTGGAACCTTTGAAGGAGGAGTGGCCAGAAGGAGAAGTCCCGGAGGAGGTGGAAGGTAGAGAGGGCGCCAGGGTCTCCACCATTCCCAGAAAGGGCGAGGGCGAGGGGGAGGGAGGGAGGATGCCACCCATTACAATAATGATAGAAGTAACTTTTTGAAAAAGTAAAATTTTTAACCTTTTATTACTGAAACGTCTAACTGTCCCACTAAGTGGAAATAAATAATGTGCACCTTGTCATCTAGTTATTGCCTGTGTGGTGTAAGTGTGAAACAAGGGGAAGGGTGTTCCCGCAGAAATCGCATTTCTGGGGGGATTCCTCAGGGCTGTCATTTCATACCAGCACAGATCACACTCCACATAGGTTTCCAAGTCTCCTAAGAATGGATTTCTCACCCTTCTCAGATTTGCTTTAACAGTGACAAGCCATTTCCCCCAGCTGGGACAGGGAGGTGGAATCTGGCCTAAAAATTTCTGGAAATGGTATTCTCACCAAAAGACAGCTAATAGTGCCTGTAATATTTTTGTTTTAATGATAATTTTTCACCCTTACCCGAGTAGACAAAATAGCACGATAAATGGCCCTCACTGCGCCCTAACCCATGTTCCACTTTCTGCCTCCCCCCTTTATCTTTCTCCCTCTGCTCTTTAAACAGGTACATTCACAAATATGGGAGACTACCAGACCTTCCCATGCGGCTGTCAAAGATTATTGACTTAAGTGAGCTCTTACTGCTTTCCCAGCACCTAAATAACACCTGATTGGTACTCAACAATTTTTGATGAGTTAATAATGAAATAATTTAACAGAACATTCCCCTTAGATTGAAGCCACAGGTTAAGTTCCAGCTTTCAAACCAGGATAGAAAAATTAGATGTAAATTACACTGGTTAAGCATTTATATAGTTGCCACTGTGATTTTTTTTTTTAGCCTACTACCCACCTTTAAGATTCCTCAGAATTGAAGTAATGATCAGCAATGGAGAAGATTGAAAAGCATATCTCCAGTAAGATGCTCTTCCACACCTCTAGCGTCCATGCTAGGTTAGGTATAGAGGACTCCCACAGGCAGACTCTAGAGTGTATTTGGGGTCAAAGTACAAGATGTAATCGTAGAAATGGCCAAATCTCTGACTGCATATTATGGGTGGATTTTTAAAGAGGCAGAGCAAAATAATTGTTAGAGTATCATTATTAATACAAGGAACTCCAAAAGGAGTTGTTTTTATTAATGAGGGGTGAGTTGAGATTGAAGCAGAAGAAAGGGAATTTCCTTTTGTGTGTTCCACAGAATCTAGATGGTGAAAGCCCATTGATAGCCCTGAACGAGGGGCCAGGATGAGGGGGAGCAGAAGTGGAGGCATATTGTGATTTATTTATATATTAATACTGGATCAATATTAATATCCAGAATTCAGTGGTTATTCTGCAGTTACTTGGTAATGTGAGTATATAGGAAATATGCACTGAAATACTAAAGAGTAATGGATCATATATCTGCAGCTTAGACTTCAGGAACATTTGAAAAACCAGAGACTAATACAAAGGCCTATTTCTACTCCTTTCGTGTACATCTGAAAATATTTCAAAGTAAAATGTTACAAGGACTCATTACAGGCTCTTTTGGTGTAGGGAACTTTACATGGTTATTATAGATGTGTTAGATTGTTTAAAAGATTTCCTTATCACTCACTCTTTGGCCTTATGAGCAGCACTGGAAACCACAGATGAGCTTTTGCAGAGATGCAAAGGCCAGCTGACAAAGACGTGGGGACAATCAGGGAAAATTACACAATGATTAGAAATCTTATTCAGTATAATTATAAGACTGAGGTCATCCCAGGAAATCCTTTAAGTAGTTGAGAGTCAGTGAAGTAGCAGGACAAAATGTCAGGAACTCCAGAGCTTACTAAAGATACTTGCACCCCCAGTAATACCAGCTGAGGCAATATGGGTGAATATTAATGATAATCAGCTCTGGGTCATGAATACATTAGAGTTCATGGTATACTTCCTGCTTTCATGTATACTTGAATTTTTCTATAAAAACTAAAACCATATTTTCAGCATTCCTAGGTTTTGTTTAATTTCTTAAGTGTTAAGGATATTTTAATGATTAAAATATATCAAGAGAAGAGATACCAACTTGTTAGTATGGTTATATCTGGGCATTGAGATTTAGAGCTAGTAAGAGATGAGGAAGTTTCATTTATTAAAATGATTTTTGACCAGGGAGAGAATGGGCATACCAAGGGTTGGTTTATGCCCCTGCAAATGAACTCCAGACACATGTGCCACTTTGTGCATCTGGCTTTACATGGGTACTGAGGAATGAAACCCAGGTTGGCAAGTTTTGCAAGCAAGTGCCTTTAACCACTGGGTTATTTCCTAGCCCAGGAAGTTTCACTTTTAACCTCACCTATTTTTTTAAGAATTTTTTTTAGAATATTTGGATAATAAAGTAAAACAAGGAACATGTGAAATACATCTTTCTAAAAGATCCAAATGTCAATTACAGGTAGTAGTTACTTCTGGGAAAGGGGCGAGTTGGAGTAAGGGATGTTGGGTGAGATGAGACATACTGTCATTCCATGTTCTTCTATACTTATTCAAGTGCAAGAGTAAACTAGTACATAATAACTTATAGACCATTTCAGCCAGAGAAAAGAATGTACATCAAATGTACAGGCCACCAATCATTACAATAAAACAATCTCAGATTTGAACACTCTCTTGTACAATATGAATTTTAATGGCTGTACAGAAGTTCATTCTACAACTATGTCATAATTAAGTTGGTAAGGTGTCTTTAGGTGAATTCCTTATTTTAAGATTATAGACAGTGAATTAATGAAGATCTTGCCTACCATCCTTCACTATTTCTTTAGCATTCATTAAAAAAATATATTTGCTTCCAAGCAGAGAGAGGGACCGAGACAGAGAGAAAGAATGGGTGTGTCCGGGCCTCTTGTCTCTTGCTACAAATGAACTCTAGACACATGTACCACTTTGTGTATCTGGCTTTACATGCTGAGCCATCTCTCCAGCCCTAGCACATATTTTTTTTTAATTTATTGTCAATAATGAGTTACAACATTTAGTGGGCAAACAATGAGTTGTTATCCCCAATTCTCCACTGCCCTCCCCTCCCCCCTCCACTGGATAACCTCCTCCATGGGTCGTCTGGATCAGTCCTTGTGACAGGGGACCATGGATAGCCTAGTATTCAGCCAGGTTCTCCTGGCCATGCCTCTGGATAATCTCCTCCACCACGGCTCTTACAATCTTTCCGCCCCCTCTTCCGCATAGTTCCCTGAGTCACCTAGCACATATTTTTAAGGATGGAATTTCTGATCCAGAAGAGAAGTTCTAAGATATGGCATGATTCTATTTTTTTCATTAGTAAAATATTTATTACAGTAAAATACATATAAAAGTAGCTATTTTAATCATGTTAAGTATCAAGTCATTGTATATCAATTATACTCCTAAGATTGTCAAATATCCCCATTACTTTTTCCCAGAACATGTTCATCTCCCCAAAAGAATCACTATAACCATAAAGTAATAATAATTCGTCATTCTTCCTCCTACCCGCCTCTGCCACCACATTCCTGTCTGCCTCAAAAACATTTGACTATTCTTCATATAAATGAGATCATACAATCTTTGTTTGTGTCTGGTCTATTTCACTTTGCAAACTTTCAAGATTAATCTATATTGTGTCATGAATAAAACCTTGTGCATCCTTATAACTGAAAAATATTCCATTTTACCAAAATACCATATCTTGCCTATCCATTCATCTTTTATTGGACATTATGAGTCATTTCTATCATTTGATTAAAGTGAATAATGCTATAATGAACAAGTATGTTTCAGTCCCTATTTTCAGTTATTTTTTCTTTTTTTCAGTTATTTTTATAGCAATATAAGAATCATTTATGTTGTGGGAAAGAGGCAAATGACAGTTAGTGGAATAAAAACAAATAAAAGAATAGAAACATCACAGTGAGGCATTTCCAAAAAGGTTAAATAGATTTACATTACACTGGAACATTTGTAAACAAGATGTCTCGGTATTAACCACTTATATCCAATTAGATTTCCTCAGTTCAGTAACATTTAAAAAGAAATTTTTATGGAGTTGTTTTAGAAAAGAAGTTTCATGAACCCTCTTACGATATCCTCTCAAGACTGTTAACATCCAAGTCTGTATGAAACCTGTTTTCTCTGTTGCATTAGTTAGAACTTCATATAACCTTCAATAGCAGCAGTAACAATAAAAAAAAATGTCCTCTTCTCTCCCCTAAGTTTCACTAAGAAAAGATCTTGGGTGTCTTTTATCTAATTTTGGAGAAACTGACTGTTAAGGGTCCTAATCCATTAGCAGACACCATGATCTTCAGAGACAAAAAGCAGGGGTGCTTCAGGGGCTCTGCTCTGGTTTGGAAACCTAACCACTAACTCAGCCTTGTTCCCAGCCCAGGGGCATCTGCAGAGCCCTCTGGGACTTCCTTCCAGCCTTTTTAGGTAGGCCTGCATCTTTGCTGGGTCCACCTTCTTTGCAGGGTCCTGTAGTCCTGGTTTTCATCTCTACAGGACAAGCCACGTCTTTGATGAAGACTGAAGACTTGCTGGCAATGGTGAAAAAGCTGCAGAAAGGTCAGATGCCCTTTGTGTGATTTTGAGTCAGATAAGCATGGCAGAAACCCAGACCCCTCAACTAAGTCATGGGAAATTTTCCCATTGTACTTACCCGCTAAAACATAGTCCTGTGGTTCAAAAAATCAAGATCTACATAACACTATCGATTTTCCTAGGCAACCAGTGTCTGTCTGTTTGCTTGTTTTGTAGTTCTGGGCCTCAAAGCCAGGGCCTTTTGCATGCTAGGAAAGTACTGTGCCACTGATCGGCATCCCTAGTTCATAGTAATAGTTTTCAAATCTTAAGTACCTTTCAGAAACTTAACTACACTCATGGATGCATATTCCTTGCCTCCCTCTTCATGCATAAATAGCAATGTTTAGCACTTTGCTTGTTGAGAGGGACTTAGAAGCCATCTTGCATCCATTACCCACACCAGGGCTGAAACAAAGTGCTGGTGAGGTTCAAGGTAAGACCCATACCCCTAGCCCATTCTCAGCTTCAATGTTACAATCCATTCCTTTGCTTCAGACCAAGGGGGCCTCCCCTTCCTCTCCTCTGTGGATATGAGCACACTGGGACTATTGCCTGCACTCAACTTATGTAAAGAAATTGCAGGACTGGACATACATCCTGACCAACTTCATTAAAGACCCCTCCCATCCCCAAGGATTTTTGCCAGTTGGGATCAGCACCATGGGGAACACCTATTCTTCTGGAAGTCATTGAAGGGAGAGATCTTGGAAAACTCAGGACATGAGCTTAGTAACTCCAGACTGTCTGTTGTAGGGGTTGGCAGTGAGAATCTTCAAAGATGGAGTGACTTGATATCCCAGCAGCCTGTGACTGACCTTAGATGCAGAGAGGGTTGAGAGGAAGGCTCACTTCTTCAGAGCATTGGATGAACCATGAGAAGATAGAAGTGACTCCCTAGGGAGACTGAAATCTCCTTGTCACTGGAGAACTTGAAAGTTTCCTTCACTACAATTGGGCCTATAGAAGTACAGCCTTCTCTGCCCACACTGAAGAGTGAGGGATACACAGGCAGAATCTCCCCCCAGGATTATTACTGTGAGCCTCCATGGTGGTCCAATCAGTCCTGCATGATTTCTCTTCCCACTTCCTCTTGTTTCCCACATCCCACTTGTTTGGCCATGTTCTGTGACTTTGGGCACAGGCTTCATCCCATTGCAGGAGATTCGCACTTGTTTCTTCTACCTGGAGCAAAGGGGATGGCTTCCCTTCTTTACACAGTCTACAGGGACTGTTTCCTTCCTTGGCTAGTAGAACCCATATTTCAAGAACCAACACCTCACCTCCTGTTCCTTCCCCCTGCAGTCGGTCCTGCCATCAAATCGAGTCATAGCTCTTTGCTCAGTATCCATCTTCCCCACTCAGACTACAAGCCCTGGGAGGACCTCTGGCAGAACCCTAATGCAAACCATGACTGAGAGCTTCACAGAACTAGTGCCAGCTGGCAGTCCCCTCCCTCTTCCTAGGACAGCTAGCCATCTGCCCTTTCTGGTTCAACCTGCTTTCTTTCTTCAGAGGGAAGCCTAGAGCCCCAGATCAAGGACCTGATTCATCGAATTAATAAGCTGCAGCAAGGTAAACTTGGGAACCTGGACTGGCCAGCAGAAAGGGATGTGGATTCTAAATACTTCTCTTTTTGCTCATCTATGAAATTCAAACCTCCCATCAGTGACTGTTTAAAAACGAACACACCATGATACAATCTACAGAAGAGAAAGGTCAGGGCTGACCTCTTACAGTGTCTTCTTCCCTTCTTTGGCCCAGCAAAGAGGAAATCCAGTGAGGAACTAGGAGAGGCCAGAGCACTCCAGGAGGCCCTGCATCAAGACTTGGATTCCTGTGAGTAGGGCCAAAAGAGGGATCCGGAGATTCCCTGACCTCTGCTGATGTTCCTGCACACGACTGGGCAAGCACAGGCTGTGTCCTCACCTTCAACTCTGGGTCCTCATTATCCAGATTGCCTGCCATACCATGTCATCCCTCACCCCTAAGCTCAGACAGTCTGATGAGCCTATGGTCTCATCTAAAACCAGAGTCCCACTCTCTTTCCCTTGGATTTGTCCCTTCAGAGCCTCAGTTTACACCTTACATACTAGTTAGCTCTTTCTAGCCATCTCTCCCTTCAGGGGAAACCTGTACAGCCTTCAGTATAGTCACTTCTTTGGCACTTACAGGAAATGTGGACATTGAGGGAGGGGGTTGAGTAGGGTTGTCCCCATGGGAAGCAGGAACAGGGGTCGGAAGAAGATGGGACTGTATGTTATCTTCCGTGTGATTTTCCCTCTTGCATGAAATTGCAGAGGGGACATGGGATGTAACCTTGAGGGACTGTGTTTTCCAGTGAATGAAGAGACAGTACACGTAGAGGAGGTCTTAAGCAAAAAGCAAGGTATTCTACCAGATGCTGTCTTTCCTCTCCTTCTCACCACCCCTCAAAAGTCCACTGTCCAGAGTGCCCACAGGAGTTTCACTAAAACTGAGTCATGAGGCTTCTGTCCACTCAGATCACTCCCTGGTTATCTTCTCATGTGGATGATACACCCGAGTTCTTGACCTGGGGCCCCTGGCCTCTGCCTAAACCTGTCTCCCCAAGACCTCTTCCTGGGCCATCTTAGTTCCTTTCTCCACAGAGACGCTGAGGACCCTGGAGCAGCACTACCAGCAGAGAACAAGTGAGGATCAGTGGTAAGAGACCTCAGCTCTGCCCCAGCTCATTCTTCAGCCTAAGGAGGAGGGCAAGATCTATGACAGTGAATCGTGGACACGCCCTCCTTGATTCTCTGTCTAAAACAGCATCATCTGACTGAATGATGCTATTTTATACAGCACGTTTTTAGGTGGTAGTGGCAGAATAATCTCAACCACTTATCTATTCATTGCCAATTTCTTTACCAAATAACTTTCACCTGCTGATTTTATTCTAAGCTTTTTCCTGTTGGTTGTCGACCTCCTCTGCCATCCAGGCATTAGTTGATTTTAGACAGCCAGACATCCATTTGCCCACCCATCCATCCACCCAACCATTCATTCAGGTACCCTTCCATGTACCTGTGCAACTAAGTTATCCAGCGAGGTTTCAATCACATCTTCACCCTTTCATCTAATCATTTTCCATTCATCTAACATATATTCATTCTTTCATCTGTCCAGTTATCCACTCATCTAGCCCTTCCTTTCTTTCCTCATCACCCATCCAAATATCCATCCATCGTTCCAGAAATCTTACCATTATCTCCCCTTGAACCACCATCCCTCCAGCCAGCATTCCTCTAACCAGCCATCAGCTCTCCAGCTAGCCACTCGTGTATCCATTCACTTAACGGTCCATCCATCATCTCCTAACCCTTTGAGCCTTAGCACATTCTTAGCACATTCCTGGGACTGACTGGAGATTCACATCCTAGTGCACCATGACTTTGTGTGGGGGGGGGGGCTAATGATAAGGAGTTAAGTGTGCATGTGTGAGTCTGTGTGTATGCATGTGTGTGGTTAGTTATTGGATGAATATGTACATGTATTTACCTACTCCTCACAATAACAACTATAGAGTGAATGCCACCCTCCCGTTGCTACTGCATCTTCCCTATGAACAAACGGAGACCCAGAGCAGTTACGTAACTTAACTAGGAGCACAGTTGAGTTAATCCAGGCTTTAAGTCAGGATTTTAAGAGTTTAGGATGCTAAATCACAACAGATCTCCTAAGGAGATGGGTGAATGTTGTGAACATATGTACCAACCCAACTCCCATTAGCGAGCACAGAGCCTGGGGTTGTTATAAGCCTGGGGTTTAGTGGGAAGCTGGGTGGGATGGGAGTGGGTTGTGCATCAGGAAGAGATTGTGGGGGAGCACTAGGGAGCAGTAAGGGCCCCGGCATGAGAAGCTCCACAGCTGGCTAGGCCATTTGTAGAGCCTGACCTCTGACCTCTCACTCCTGGGTGTCATCCCCCCAGGTTGAATATTGAAGAGCGTCTGAAGGAGTTGACCAGCCAGCACAAGGACCTCTGGGAGTTCCATGTGAGCCATGACCATTGTTTCCAACCTCCATTCCTCCTCAGCTTCAGTGTCTCGGTGCATGGCCCAGTCCACCGCTGCTCAGGCCTAATGCCAGGGAGTAGATCTTGACTCTTGCTGTCATCTTTGTAACCTTATCACAGTTACAGCTGGCCCCTTTTCACTCCACCTCCATCTGCCACTCCGAGCATCACTTGATGGCTCTTGCCTTTGAGGATTCATTAACACTCTGGTTTGCAAGTGTTCCCCTTACCCTGGCCATTGAGAACCTTGAGACAACCTTCCTCCATCAGCTGATGGGCATCAGGCAGCATTGCTCGAGGTGTGGGGCCACTTCTTTGCTACACAAACTGCCTAGCCACAGGGGGAAGCCACTCAGAGGTTATCCTAGAACTAAGTTAGATGGATCTTATAACCCTTGGGGAAAGCCTCTGAGTAGGTAGCATCCGACTGAATATGAGGACACGAGAACAAAGTGGCTGCAGGTGATCCTAAGAAAGGGAGGGAGGGAGGGAGGGAAAGGTTGAACCCTGCAATGTTAGAGAAACATTGAACATGTAGTGGAGGGTGAGGAGAGTTAGAGGGAAGAAATGGACTCTGAGAAGTGCACAGGTGGGGAGTGAAGGAGGGAGTCTGCAGCCACAGCAGAAACTGCACATCGAGTTATGAAATAGATGAATGAATGAATGAATGAGTGAAGGAGAGAGTCTGCAGCCACAGCAGAAACTGCACATTGAGTTATGAAATAGATTAACAAATGAATGAATGACCCAGTGGAGGGAAGGACCTTGCCAACAGCAAGAAGGGGGAGGGCTGGAGGTGTCTCCAGGACTGACAGACGGGCCTCCTCTGTCCCTGCAGATGCTGGAGCAGCGACTGGCCCAGGAGATCCGTGGGCTGGAGCTCTGCAGGGAACAGCTGCTGCTGGAAAGTGAGGCTGGGGCCTGGGTGGGCAGCGGAGGCGAGGCCTAGGGGGACCCTTCACCTTGACGGCCCCTCCCCTCAGGGACCAGGGCACTCACCAGGCTGCAGGAGGTGGAGAGGAAGCTGCACTCAGCCCAGGATGGCCAAGGTGCCCCGGTGCGGAACCTTGGGTGAGGGGGAAGGAAGGGGCACCCTCAGGCTTGTCTGTCCCAGGGGTGTTCAGGCCTCTGCCTCTGTGGCCTCTCTCCCTCAGCTCTGCATGCTCACTCACTCTCCTCTGTCTTTCCCACAGGCTCAAGACCAGGCAGGAGACACTGGGGGACAGATCCAGAGTGCCCCAGAGGCCCTGGTCAGCAAAGGAGAGGTGGGCAGCCTGAGGATGGAAGCAGACACCAGGCAGAGAAGCTATGGGGGTCCTCGGACCTCCTCTGAGCAGCGGGATCGCATGGGGGAGCAGGGCGCCCCTAGGACCTGGACATTCAGAGGAAGTCCCAGGGGAGTGGGCAGATGCTGTCCTGCGAGGTGGACATGAGGGTGCCCGAGGCCGCCTGGCCACCCCTACATGATGGCCTCTGCCCCACAGCCTGACTCAGGAGCTCATGGAACCGCTGAAGAGAGAGCTGCCCTAGACGTCCCGCTAGGCCATTAGAACCAGCTGGAAAGCCCACCTTCAATCAAGGCTTGCCAAGAAAATAAAGATGAATTTGGGGGTTGACAGAGTCCTGTTGCACTAACTAGGGGGGGTGAAGGTCAGGAGGGTGGGCTTTCCCAACTCCCTGGGCCAGCCTCAGAAGTACTCTACCCACCAGCAACCCAGCAGACATACACAAGATGCTCACTAAATGTTCAGGAACAGCCCAGTAAATAAGTGGGTGTCATATGTGGCAGGGACACTCTACCTCTATGGGTGCACTAGACGTTCCAGAAGCTTCTCTTCATCACCAAGGACTAAGCTGTTAGGAGACCTAGGCAGGCCTTCAGGCCGTGGCTGTGCCATGTGGAAAATGGAGCATCTAGAACACATGGAGAAGACTGAAATGATAGGAGAGAATGGTGAAAACAGAAGAGAAGGCAGAGGAGGGGGCAAAGAAGTGCAAGGCAGTTACAGAGGGACAGGTAACGGGTGAGGGCCAATAAGGTACCTGGGCAGTCCGTGAGGTAGCCCAGAGAAGAAAACTGGCCCAGTTCTGCTGCATGCTGGCTCTGTGTCTTTCCTCCAGGCATGTAACAGAGGGAACTCTGTCCCAGTTTCTTCAGCTGTGAAACATGGCTAGTGTGGGGATGCAGCAGACTGATAACATATGGAAAGTGCCTCTAACAATGCCTGGCTATAATAAGTGCTATGTAGGGATTGAACCACGGCCTCAAGCATGTCAGGCAAGCGTTCTACCAATGAACTTTATCCCCAACTCTGATGGTGATTAAGTTTCACCGAAGGAAAATTTAGATGACTCAAACCATAGCATAAAGAATTCACTTATTTCTTCCCACTCTAGCTGCACAGCTTGTGTTCATTTGTCACATCCCTGGCACTTTGTTAGCTAATGAGAACGTTACAGAAAATGTATTGGTCACAGGCTCTATCCCCACCAATCCTTAAGACTCACTGAAGGGAGAAAACAGGTGTTTAGTAAGTAATAACAAACATATGTGTGTGTCATTGGGAAGTACCTGGCCAGGAACTAGGCCTATTCTTTTTTTGTGACTCATTTTTGGTTCCCTGTGTGACCTTGTTGGGAAAATGACTAAAACTGGCCAAGTCAAAAAACTTCCATCACAGAAAAGTAGCAAAAAAAACAGTTTTATTAATGAATAGGCTTTATATCAGTGTGTATTCATATCTCAGGCTGTCTGCTAAAGCGATCACAAAAATCCAGAAATATTGCCCTTTCGTTGTCAAGCAGATCTAAGCCCTTCAGTAATAAGCAACAAGTTAGCACTGTGATAATGTTTACCACACAGTTCATCCTAAATTAGGGTGCTAATTTGCTTTATCCAAAGGAAAATCACAATTGTCAGCTTTGGAGTAAGGTAACTTCTGAAGTGCCTCAGAGACTGGGCCCCAGAGGAGATGGTTCCCAGGTCCTGAGAAAGCTTTTCCTGGCTCATAAAAGTGGTAAGGGACTATTTTCTTTCAAAAAAAAAAAAAGGTTTATATGCATTCCATAGAGTTGGAGAAAGAAGACATGGTCCCCCTCAGTAACAGCATAAAAGGGGGGTGGAACCATGTTGACTCCTAGGCTATCCATAACCCCCTACCCCATGAACTGATCCAGTTTGCCCACGGAGGAGGACACCCAGCTGATTGGGGACAGGGAAGAGGGAAATCGGGAAAATGGAGCACCAACACATTATTTGCTTATTCAGTGTATATAACTATGGATAATAAAGATTAAAAAAACAGAAGTTATCTAAAGGAATTGTTATTTTCTACTGTGGAGGCCCACACTTGTAATTCCAGCATTGGAGAAGCTGAGATGGGGGGTCCCCACTTAGAGGCCAGTCTAAGCTACATGCCTTATCTCAAAAAAAAAGTTAATGACTTTTAAAAATGCAGGTGGTGGGGAGAATAGCTTCCTTTATTTTCAATAGGGAGAATTAGGCATTTTAATTCTAGACCCATTTGCCCCTACATATGGCAGTAAGCCACTTGCGTTTTCTACGTCTTTTTTTTCCTTTGAAAAAAGAGGTAAAGACACATATGAGTGGTCACCATTTTTAGGCATCTGTTTTTAGGCCTGATCTAAGTTGTTTGAAGCCCAATAGAATTCCATCACCTTTGACCTAGCTAGCACTTCTTTCTCCTTGTGTGGGTGCTTGCTGTCCAGCCCATGTGTTCCCCATCCTCCAGACCCAACGCCCAACACACAGCTGCCAACCATAGTAGAACCCAGTGGTCAACACCAAAGTCAGGTGTATAAGTTCCCCAGTTTGCATGTGCTTTCTTTGAAGGAGCCACTGCAAGCCTCCTGAGAAAGCAGAGGGGATACAGCCCACAGCCCTACACAGGCCCTGTCTCTCCTTGCTCCTCACCCACAGGCTTTTACCTGTCTCTCAGCTCCCATAACATCTTGGGGATTTCAAGTAGCTCACGGCTTTTGTGCATCTTGGCTTTACCTCTTGGACTGGGTCACAATAGAATCAAACTCCTTCCCATCTCCTAGAGAATGGCTATCTTGGTATTAATAAACTGAACAAGAGCCACTCAGTATCTGCTGGCATAGAGACAGATTGCTTGTGAGGAACACAACTACTGACTGTTTGGCTACTCAGACATTAGGCCATGCACCGTGGTAAAGAAGAGCTCTGACGCCTGTCATCAGTGAGCATTTCCCCTGTTGGGGGAGGGGTAGATTTTATAATCACTCCCTAAAGAGCCCCAAAAACCAAATTAGGGGGAAAATCATACACCGATCTGTAGAAAGGCCAAACAAAGGAACCATTGGAAACACAGTTGTTCATGACTTCAGGCTTTGAATCCTTGACCACCTGGGTGTGTGCTACAATCCACTGCTTTTCAATCTAGAATCAACAGCAGCCCTATGAAAATATGGATGCCCAGAATCACTGTTGAAGAATAGGATCCATCCCTTTGGGATGGTGTCCAGATATGAGTGTTCAATAGGGTTGTCCCCAAGGAGGCCATGAATTAAAGTCAGTATTTCCTATACTTCAAGGACACTGAATAAAAAACACAGCCTTAGGTTGTTACAGTCAGGGAGAAATAAGGACTAGTTTATGGAAACTCTGAAAACGGAACAGAACTGACAGTCATGAGATATAAATGAAAAAATTTATATGATGCTGAAAGGCCAGAGCTGAATGCAGAAAGCTTAGAAGTTCCTGTGAAAGATGCAGTGTTTAGATGACATTCTGGGGAATGTTTATTACTCTTTAAAAGAACATCTAAACATCTTTAAACACACTGACAGAAGCCCAGTATTCAGAACAAAGATACTGTGTCCTACTGTACAGCCCTACTTAGGACTTTTTATTATAAATTGTGTTTGAGATGAATATTAGCAAAATGCAGTCTTTTCAGATGGAGGGGGTGTGATAGTATCATAAATGTTTTCAAGTCTGTATCTTGAGAATGTAAAGGATCTAAACGTATTTTTTTGGAAGAAAGACCTGGCTACAGATATCGAGAACATGCTCACGAATACTCTGGTCCCACAGTAGAATCCGCAGCTGCATTGAGAGGTAGCATTACAGGGATCAGCTGACAAGTACAATGGTCGGAGTGTTACTGTGGTGAAAGTCTGTTTTGACTGCGTGAGTGTGCTGGGAAGGAGGTGGAGAGAAGAAACTGATCCACAGAAATGGATCTTCATCACTGTGGGCCATCCTTGTACCCTTCAGGAAACTGAGACATTGAGACTCAGAGAAGTTTGTAACTTGAAGTTCTGAAGTTCTAGCTAAGAGCCCATTTCAGCTCAGATCTGTTACTCTTCATAGTCATTGTGCTTTCTTCTGACCCCTGGTGTTCCCTCCCATCTCTGATTTACCACTGCTTCATGGCTTGCAGTCCAGACATAAGAGT
>PVHP010014414.1:19719-39286 GCA_004024765.1 Zapus hudsonius | reverse complement strand
GCCCAGCTCCTGCAAGGGGGAGCTGGCTACGACACCCCAAAATTCACCCCCAATGGCATACTTCCTCCAGCAAGGCTCCACCTTCAAATGCTACCAGCTGGGGACCAAGAATTCAGAACACTTGAGTTTATGGGGGACATCTGATTCAAACCACCACAAGTGTCCGTCACTGTTTTTGGAGTGTGTGTGTGTGTGTGTGTGTGTGTGTGTGTGTGCGCGTGTGGGCGTGTGGGGTAGGTGTACATACACATGGATGCATATGTGTCCTCAGCTACTCAACACTGTATTTTTTTTTTTTAGATTCACTAAATTTATTTTTTTAAAAAAATCGTAAAACATTTCCTACAAAGAGCATTACATTCTGTACACTGTTCTGAACAAATGTCAGGGACTTGCAGCCTATTACTTTCCTCCCTGTCCCACCCCCCTAAATGTTCACAGTGACCACAAAGCAAGGTGTTCACAATAATTACATGGGGGGGGGACTTAAAAAAAACCCACCAACAATGAACAAAAAAAAATTCACTCCACTGCTGCTTCAAAATTTCAATGTGAGTTTTTCCATTCCCTCCCCTGCCCAACCCTGTTTGTAAGGAACTAAAACATTACATCTGGTGACCAGCAAAGATCAACACTGTAGTTTTTTTGTTTTTGTTTTTTGAGGTAGGGTCTCGCTCTAGCCCAGGCTGACCTGGAATTCACTACGTAGTCTCAGGGTGGCCTCGAACTCATGGCGATCCTCCTACCTCTGCCTCCCGAGTACTGGGATTAAAGGCGTGCGCCACCATGCCCGGCTCAACACTGTAGTTTTTGAACCTTAAACTCACCCATTAGGCTGGATTAGCTAGCCTTTCCAGCCAGGCTGTGTGCCTTCATGCCTGGCATTTTCACTTGGGTTTAGAGATTCTGAACTCAGTTCCTCCTGCTTGTACTGCAAGTACTTTATCCACTGAGCCATCTCCCCAGGCCTTCCTTCAACTTTTTAAGTCTCATTAAGCTTTCTGTCCTCTGCTAGAACTAGAGCTATTCTTTGGCTATCATGTCCCCCTCAGCAGAACCCACATTCTTTTGGTTAGAATTCAAGCTTCATTCCCCTCTGGCACCTCCTTAAGCTTCCTTCGCGTGGCATTGGTTGGGGACCTTGCTTTCTTTTTCCTTTCCCAGGATAATGCTGACACTGTTTCTAGATACAGCTGCCTCCTTCCTCCTCCCTCTCCCATTCCCACCATTCCTTTCCTGGAGACACTCTTAAAACAAGTCTGTCAAACTGATCACATTCTGCTTCAACTTTCCCTTGCTTTCCTTTGAAACTCTGAGCAAATCTGTTCTCTAAATACGAAAGTCTGAAATGATCTTATTGCTCCGGAGAAGATCCAGGTTTTAGAATGAAATGGTCTTCACGAATTTGCATGTCAGGGGCCATGCTAATCTTCTCTGCATTGTTCCAATTTTAGTAGATGTGCTGCAGAAGTGAGCACGTGAAATGGTCTTTTTAAAGTTCCCATAAAGCTCTTGGGGATGGCTCAGTGGTTAAGGCTGCTTGCTTGCAAAGCTGTTGGGCATGCAATAATTTTATCAAATGCTTCTTCCACTTCACCTGAAAAAAATAATACATGTCCTTATAGAGCAAAATCTCCTTTCTTACCCATCCGTTGACGTTTGAACCCAACCTTGGAGCTCTAAGTTAGAAACAGCCAAGTGTGGGTTGGAAATGGAATAAGAAGCATATAGATTTTGAATACCACACCATTTTCAACCCCGTACGTATCTGGACAGTGAGCCGAGCTGGCTTTGAGTTGAGTCCGCCTCAGTCTCAGAGTGGTGAGACGTGGAGCCCTCTCAGTGAGTGACTAATCGGCTTCCTAGTTCTGGGATCTTTCCAGTATTATGCTGGGGATAATTTGCAGAGATGATGATGGCTAAATTTCCAGGGATTTTGCAAGCTGGCTTTTAAACACAGCCAGTATTATAAGTCAAATGACAATTTTTAAAACTTTTTATTGATAGCTTCCATAATTATAGGCAATAAACCATTACGATTCCCTCCTCACCCTCCCTCATATCTCTTCCCCCTCTCAATTCGTCTCTGTTTTATGTTGCCTCCCATTCTCAAGTGATATAATCTTATGATTCATAAATTATATTAATTGAATTGTTTCATAATAATTTTACACTTTGTGGTCTTTGGGTGTGTGTGCTCATGTGTATGAACGTGGGGATGCACATCCCATGGCATGTCTGAGGAAACTTCCACCTTTACAAAGGCAGGTCCCATGCTGTCCACCGCTGCTTTCACCAGTCAAGCTGGTGCCCCAGTTTCCAGAGGATTCTCCTATCTCTGTCTCCCTTCTCACCCACAGACATGGCTAGGATTGCAATGCCTGCCACGGCATCTGGCTTTTTATGTGGGTGCTGGGGTTCTGAACTTGGGTGCTTTAGCCACTGAGCTATTTCCCCAGCCCTAACTGTAGCTTTCATCTGTGCTTTTCCAGTATCTAGATATATGAGATATATGAGGTGGTCTTCCTTATCTATCTCTTCACTATCTGCAGTTTTCCTTGAACTCAACTGAACTTCAAAAATACATATTGGAAACTTCTAGATTTTGAGAGAGAGAGAGAGAGAGCTGTATCTATATAACTTTTATTGCAGCATATTGTGATTCTTCTGTTTTATCTTTGGTAATTTTTAATCTCTTGACTGCACATAAGTTTATATTAAACTTCATCCTAAGAGGTATGTGTAGGAAAAAACATCATATGCATAGGCTCAGTATTATCCATGGTTTTGGATGTTCACTGGGAGTCTTGGAGTAGATCCCTGCATATAACCAGAGGATTACTGTGCATATATATAGACACACATATATCTATATGACATGTATTATATGTTATTCAGCACATATAATCCACGCAAATATTGTGGCAACACTGGAATGTGACTGAACATTTCTTCCCATCTTATAACTCTGTGTTCCTCGAACAGCTTGAAATCGACCACAGCTGCGTATCCACATCATGGTAATCAGCCAATATTTCAAATCAGAAATGCATTTATTGTTCTTTTGATTAGCTGTGCAGACTTCAAAAAGTGATAGAGAGGGCTTTAATCATGCAGATTAAATGTCTGTGTCTGTTTCTGTAGCGGCGACATTGTCAAGTTATGACTGAATTGCAAGCACAGATTAGCATCATGATTAGCATGTTCTGTGTCCCTACAAAGGCTCTCATGCTGGAGTTTCGTTGTCAACAAATGGACTTTTGGACAGTGATTGGATCTTGGGGGCTCTCACTTAATCCCTGGATGGATTCAGGATATGATGGCGTTCTTGGGAAGGGGAATCTAGTTGGAAAAAGTAGGTCACTTGAGAAGATATTGTCCCTAGGCCTTTATTGACTCTCTCACTCTGCTTCCAAGCCACTGTGAGGTGAGCAGCCTCCTCAGTCACGTGCTCAGGCTCATCTCAGGCCCAAAGCAATGGAGCCAGATGAGCAGGGCTGAAACCTCTGTACTTCGAACCAAATCCCTCCCACCTTGACCTGTTTTTTCCTTTAAATGTTTTATTTATTTATTTGCAAGATGAAACAGAGAGAGAGAGAGAGAGAGAGAGAGAGAGAGAGAGAGAGAGAGAGAGAGAGAGAGAGAGAGAGAATATATAGATACAGCAGGGCCTCTAGCTGCTGCATATGAACTCCAGATACATGCGCACCTGGCTTTACGTGGCTACTAGGCATCCCACGTGGGTCATTAGGCTTTGCAGGTGAGCGCCTTAATCACTAAGTCCAGCCCTCAACTTGTTTTATTCTCAGGCATTTGTCGCAGTGATGAAAAACTCTGGTATGGAGCTTAGCAAAATTCAGTAAGAGCATTCTGCAAGAATCCACTGACTTTGTGTAATCTAAAATGGATAGCATTTTATGCTTTTTGATGATTTATAGGTTATGTGATACACAGAATTGATATCAGTGCCATGTAATTCATGTAGGTACATATAGATGAATGCATGTTCCCACCCGCTCCGAGGGGGCTGTGAAGCCTTAGCCAGCACTGCTGAACCTGGCTGTCTAAGCAGGACTGCGGCCAAAAGGAATGTTGCTGCGAGGACACCTCAACTCCCTACTTGGCAAAGGCTCCTTCTCACAGCAGGATCTGCGCTTCTTCCACATGGGATTTTGCCCAGAAGTGCAGTAGAGTTGTCACAGTGAGGCATCCTCCCAGGAGCTGGCCACCCACACGCCCGCCTCCTGTGAACACCCATTTCCTTTGCCAAATCACCTGATGGGAGGTATGCCTCTGTGCAGGAAAGCAGCCAGAAAAGATGGCCAGGATCCTGAGCTCTCCCCACATCCAACAGAATCATCTAGAAGGGACACTCCCTCCAGGCAAAACTTTCTCTAAGAAGGTTTGTGCAGCCTGCAACTATTTCTTTGAGAACCTTCTGGTAAATGTATATTGCTGGTCTCTAGCCAGGGCCATTGGATTATAGTATTTGGAGGTGGGGTGTAATTCTAACTGCCCCACACATTCATTCAGTTACTGAGTACTTGCTATCTGCCAGTCCCTGTTCTGGGCTCCCAATATGCCAGGGAAGAAATGAGACAAAAATTTCTGTTTGCATGGAGGTTGTGACTAGTGGGGAAATAACCCATTAGATTTATAAGTAAAAGACAGTGATCCCTTTTCACATGGAGAGGAGTGGTTCCAAGACTCTTTGCAGACCCAAATTCACAAATATTTGAGTCCCTGTGTAAAATGACACAGTGTGTGCACATGATTTACACAATCCTCTTTTATTATTTAACCCATCTCTAGACTGAACACCCAGTAAGATGTAAGTGCTATGTCAGTATATGCTTAGTATATATACATACTTATAAAAACACCTTTGGACTGGAGAAATGGCTCAGTGGTTAAGCACTCACCTCCAAAACTTAACAACCCAAGTTCAATTCCATAATGCCCACATAAAGCCAGATGAAAAAAGTGGTACATGCATCTGGAGTTTGTTTGCACTGGCTGGAGGCCTTGACATGCCCATTTATTCTCTCTTTCTCTCTCTCTCTTTCTTTCTCTCTCTCTCCTTGCTAATAAATAAATAAAAATGTTTTTTAAAAAACCACTTTTGATCCCTGGTTGTTTGAATATGAAGATGGTGAATATGGCAGACCAAGTGTATATAGTCTACAAAATGATAATAAATACTAGGAAGAAAAGCAAAACCAGGAAGAGGAAATTATGGGTCATTATGGCTCTGAATTTAACTGTCCCCCCAAAAACTCATATGCTAAAGGCTTGGTCCTCAGCTACTGGAAGCTATTAGAACCTTGAGGGGGCAGGACTTCCTGGCTACCATGAAGTGACCAGAATGGCTTTATCATGTGACCCCCACCATGACATGCCACCTTGCCAGAGAAGGATGGAGGTGTTATGTGCTAAGTAGGAGCATGTGAATTCTTGGTGTTGTCTCTGAGGCACCATGTCCAAGACTTTTCAAGCTTGAGTTACTTTGGTCAGCCACACGCCACATGCCACTGGAATGAACCTCCAAACCAGGCACAGTTATGGGAGGAAAGGATTTACTGAAGTTACAGATCCAGGAGAAGTTCCAAAATGGTGAAAGAGACTGCCCCCCCATACAGTCCATGCAGAGACAGAAAAACCATCACCAACACCAAACACAAGACAGCAAACAAGCAAGTGTGTGTGGGGGGGAGAGAACACATTTCCTTACCCTTGATATAGCTTTAGCATAGGGTCTTACAACCCTTTCCCACACTTGTTGACTTCCTGAGTTTTCCTCCTTGCACTGCCCTCCCAGGAAGGGATGTCTGTTTCTAGCTCCCCTGAGCCTCCTTACGTCCTGCCCCTTACTGAGAGGGTTGCCTTCCTGTAAACAACCTCTGAGACCCACCCAAGATTACTTACTAAACAGGTCAAGTTGACAACAAAACTTAACCATCACAGTCAGTAAATACCCTGCTTTGCCTCAGCTGGTTGAAGCGAGGCCACCTACAGCAATTTAAGTATTGCTCACAATGTCCAAGCCTTGGGGTAGGATTAAAACATTTGGTAAAAGCAGCCCCTTTGCATAGGTCAGGGGTTGAGCTGGGGGAGGGTCTATCGGTGACCAGAGGAAGGTGTGGCCTGGAGACCTTGGTTCCCAGGAGAGGGAAGTGACAGATGTTAGCCAAAAATTCAGCTTTGATTGAAAAGGTATTTATGATTTAAAGGAGAAATGAAAATGTATTCTATATCAGAAGGGAAGAAAAAAAAGTGTCTAACAGGTTGTGAATAATTCAGATTTAATCACTAGGAAAATGCCTTCCTTTTCTTTCTTTTCCTGCCTGACGCTTAGGCAGCAGGTTTAGTAGATATTTTTGATCCAGAAATTCTGCTTGAGAAATAGTGAGCCAAGTCCTCAGCTTGTCTCTTTCAGGGTGCGAAAGCTGGAGTGTTTGTGATGTGGGCAGAGGAGCCGCAGGTATCCCTCAGCTTTTCCTACTCAAAGCCCCCCCCCCACAGTTGTGGGGGACATTCTCTACCACCCAGGCCTCTGAGCTTGTGGGCCATATGTGTGAAATGCCCCCCTGCAGATGGGTGCTGTGATGAATTTGTGCCATTGTATCTGTAAGGGCCCCATCACTGCTCCATAATCCTATCACACGCCCACTGCCATCAATTCCAACCTCATTACTTGCTTCAAGCCAGCAGTGTCCACTCATCTATCCTCCCAAATGAACGACTTTATTGAGGTATAATTCCTATAATATAAAATCCACCCCTTTAAAGTGTACAATTAAATGATCTTAGCATATTCACAAAGGTATAGAACCATTGCCACAACTTAATTTCAGAACATCTTTGTCACCCCAGAAAGAAGCTCCAGGCTCGTTAACAATCCCCTCTATTCCTCTCTTCCCTGCAAGCCCTGGTGACCATGAATCTACGTGATCTGGGCTCTTCTGGACATTGTAAATAAATGGAATTATACAACACCAAAGCTTTGTGTTGTGTCTGTGATCTTTTCTTTTTTTTTCCGAGGTAGGGTTTCACTTTAGCCCAGGCTGACCTGGATCTTACTTTGTAGTCTCAGGCTGGCCTCAAACTCACAGCAATCCTCCTACTTCTGCCTCCCAAGTGCTGGGATTAAAGGTGTGTGCCACCACGACCAGCTATGTCTGTAATCTTTCTCTTAGCATGATGTTTTCCAGGTTCATTCATGGCACTTGTATCAGTACTTTGCTTCGAGGGCAGAATAATATTCCATTGTGTGGATACCGTTTTTATTTTTTTCATTCATCAGCTTTGGACACTTGGGTTGCTTCCAATTCTGAGGTAGCATAAACAATGCTGTGACAATCCATTTGTGTGTTTCTGTGTGGATATGTTTCCAGTTCTCGTGGGTATGTGTCTAACACTGCAACTGCTAAGGCATCCGGTAATGTACAATGGTAACTTCATGAGTCTCACTGAGCTAGGTCTTATGGTAACTTTAAAAATTTTTAAAAAATATTTTACTTTATTTACTTGAGAGAGAGAGAGAGAGAGAGAGAGAGAGAGAGAGAGAGAGAGAGAGAGAGAGAGAGAATTGGCACGCCAGGCCCTCCAGCCACTGCAAATGAACTCCAGACACATGCACCACCTGTGCATCTGGCTAGACGTGGGCACTGGGGAATTGAACTTGGGTCCTTCTGCTTTGCAGGCAAATGCCTTAACTGCTAAGCCATCTCTCCAGACCCATTCATTTTTAAGATGAATTATTCTTTAAGTTTTCATACTGGTATATATTATATGTTGAAATACTCCCCCTCGTGCCTCCACCCTCTGTACAGCCTTGCCTTTACTTTCATATATATATATATATATATATGCACACACACATGATTTTATACGTATATAAAATCTAGGCACCACAATGAGAGCAAACATGTAATGTTTGTCTTTCTGAAGTTGGCTTAATTCATTTAATTAACTGGAGACATGAATTCTCCAGGTTCATCTATTTTCCTACCAGCGACATACCTTCGTTTTTTTACTATGGCTACTTTTGAACAAACTGCCAAATTGTTTTCCATAATGAAAATATGAATTTAATAATTCTGCTAGCAATGTATAAGGGTCTGGTTTCTCTTGTCCTTGCAAACATCTGGAAGGTCACCACACCTTGTTGATGTCAGTGGAGGATTGTTCTGTTCCAAGACCCCCACAGACACTGAACCCATGGGTACCCGAATCCCTTATGTAAAGTTGTCTGCCTTTTTATAGTTTGCCTGGCCTACTGGACATTAAGTGATAGTGTGTGGTGATTTTGCTCTGCATCTCTCCAGTGACTAATGATGTTGTACATCTTGTATGCCTACAAGTTATTTGCATGTCTTATGTGAAGAAATTCTATCCAAATCACTTGGCCATTTTAAAATTAGTTTACGTTTCACTTTACCATTGTGTTATACTAATAGTTCTTCATATGCTCTGGATACGTTATGCTATAAACACGATTTTCAAATAGTTTTAATGTAATAGAAGCAGAAATCATTTACAAACGAGAAAGGTACTCCTGAGAATAAGCTGGAAAAGACACACACCTGTGAGGAATATGAAAATGAGTCATATTGTCTTTTCTGTCTAAGGTTTAGGAATAAACTTGGCTTTGAAAACACAGGAAGCCCCTCCTGAGTCAATCAATAGTCCTTGAAACTTAAAAGGTAAAACAAGTCGTGATACCAAGATAGTCAGCCGTCCCTGAGATCAAAGCAATCCTTGAGAGCAAAGCTTCTTTTTGCACCTGGCAAGAGGTCCCTAGATTCTCCCCCTTCAGCCCCTCCCCCATAACTATGCCACTTTCATATCTCAGCTAGTCACCTAAAGAACGTGAGGTTGCACTCCAGCAGATCCCTCCCTCCTTCCCCCTTCCTTCTTTGCAAGAAGAGAGAGATAGAAGAGAATCAGACAGAGAGAATGGGCACACCAAGGCTTCCAGCTGCTGCAGGCTCCAGATGCATGTGCCACTTTGTACATCTGGCTTTACTGGGGAATTGAACTAGGGTCTTTAGGCATTGTAGGCAAATACCTTAACTGCTGAACCATCTCCAGCCCCCCAGCAGCCTTCTTGCTGGTGTGTTTGCTTGTCTGAACTTTTTCTGGCTGCACACCTTTCTGCAGAAGTCAACATTGCATTGCCAGTATTAGTCCAAATTGTGTGGTCATTTTCAAACCTTAGACTTATTTCTAACACACTCAAAAAACCATATTCAAATACTTTGTCTCATTCCATGGGCTGTCTCTGCTCCCTCCCTCTCCCTTCCTTTTCATCTCCTCTTCCTTCCTTCCTTTTCCATTCCTCTCGTCTCTCTCTGTGTATCTCCTTTCTTTTTTTTTTTTGTGAGACAGGGTCTCGCTCCATATGCTGGCCTTGATATTGTTATGATCTTTTTGCCTTTAGCCTCTGGAGTGCTGGGATTATAGATGTGAGCAACCAGACCTGGTTATTGATTTGTTTATGAGAGAGAGAGATACAGACAGAGAGACAGAGAGGGTGAGTGTGGGTGCTCCAGAGCCTCCTGCCATGGCACAAGAACTCCAGATGCTTGCACCCCTTTGTGCATCTGGCTTTCTGTGAGTACTAGGGAGTTGAACCCAGGAAGGCTTTGCAAACAAGCATCTTTAACCGCTGAGCTGTCTCCCCAGCCTCTTTTCACTTTGTTGATGATGTCACCTCAAACATGTTCAAAGAATTTTTTTTTGTGATGCTCAATTTTTCTATTGTTTTTTTTATTGTTTTGATTGTATTTTTTTATTGTTGTGTGTTTGGTGTCATCTTGGAGAAGCCACCGCCTCATGATGGTTTACTCAGATACGTTCTTCTAGAAATTTTATATTTTAGCTCTTACACTGAGCTATGATTAGTTTGGAATTATGTATGTAAGTAGAAGGAAGGGTTCAGCCTCATTCTTTGGCACATGAACATCCAGTTGTCTTAGCACCATTTGTTGAAAGGCTAATCTTTCCTAACTGAATTGGCACCTTATTGAAATGATCTCACTATAAATGTAGGGCTCAGATTTGCCCTCTCAATTCTAGTCTATTGACCTCTGTACCTCATGTCCATACAGTACTGTCTTCATGCTGTATCTCAGTATTGGGGTTAGACAGCAGGGCAGGTGTGGGTCCACTGGGTTTAACCCCCCCCCCACGACCAAGATTGCTTTGGCTCTTCTGGGTTCTTTGGATTTCTATCTGAATTTTAGGTGTAGGCCCATCTATTTCTGCAAAATCACAGGTACTGGGATATTGGTAGGTATTGTGCTGATTTATATATCAATTTGAGGAATCTTAGCCACACTGTCTTCCAATCCATGAAGAATTTTTTCTGCTTTTCATTAATTTAATTTCTTTAATTCTTTCACTAAGTATCAGTTTTGCTCATTTTTTGCTAAAGTTATTCTGAAGTAATTTATGCTACTGTAGCAGAATTTTTCCTTTTTTTTTTCTTTTTCTTTTTCCAGGGACTATGTTCTCACTATGTAGCCAAGGATAGCCATGACCTTGGCATTATATAGACTTGTCATTCTTCTGCCTTTGCCTCCTCAGAGCTAGGTTTACAAGTGTGTGTTATCACACTGAACAAGTGGAATTGTTTTCTGACGTTTGTTTTGAACTGTAGACACTGGGAAACCTCACTATCTTATGTGAGTGTTTATAGTTCCAGAGCATGGGATGTTGAAATAGGGGGACTTGGGTTGGTATGTGACTCAGCTACTCACTAACTCGGTGACTCTGAACAAGTTATTTTACCTCTGTGGGCTTCACTTTCCTCATTCTTAAAATGGGGGTGCTAATAATTTCCACCTAGTGGGAATGCAACAGCACACAGCAAATGCTCAGAATGGGCACATATTAGAGAAAATTAAATGTGTTTTAAATTAAAATATTTTGGACCCAAGAACGTGTCTGATGCACGTGATCATTGTTACCTGTACTCTCGCCAGCTGTCCCTCATCCTCTGGAACCTGCATCTTCCCACACTTCCCACCTCACACGCTCAACATCTATGTGGAAAGTCTCTGCCTTCCAAGCAACCCAGAAACTTACCACCCAGCCTTCCCTTTAATGGGTCTTAATAAAAACCCTTAACCAAGCCCGTCATCACTGTCAGTAGGAGGTGAGTAAGCAATTAGCATTGCTTACTTAATGGACCAGTGTTTCTCCTAAGGTGCCCGTATTAATTAGAATTGGAAATGCAACTTTAATTTTGTTTTTTTGTTGACATAGAACCCTTTCTTCAAGGCAGGTGAATTTGAGAACACCTTTACCTGAGATGGAATTTCACAGTGACGTAGAGGAAACACGTCACATTCTAGAAACAAAAATGCAAGGCTGCTGGCATGTAGCTCAGTGGTAAAGCACTTGCCTAGCGTGTGTGCAGTCATGGGTTCTAGTCTTAGCGTTTACAAACATGCTTCTTGTGCTTAAAGAAGGGCCAAACGAACCTTTCTGGCTGTCAGCGTTGATTCTAGAGAAAGTGATGAAAATAAATACAGAGGGCACATTTTTGGTGACCGAGACAGCATCAATGGACCAAGGGATGCTTAGAAATGGATGTTTGGATAAAAGAAAGTTCTTATTTATTTGGCAGCCCTGTCTCTTCCCTCATGGAGATTATATGCTGGTTTGGGAGTGTTAAATTAGGGGTGGGGTGGGGGAACTGGAAGGGGGCTAGCGTAAAGGAAGCTTCATTAACAGTTGAAGAACTTTAGAAATGAGCAAAGAACAGGACCAGAATTCGCACAAAGGGCCAGGTGAAAGACCTTGGGTCTGTGCTTTTACCTGGGAAGGGAGTTGAAGAAAGCTTTAGACCTCTTTCTTGGGAGGACGAAGGTCTCTTTCCAGTTCTGGGGCAGAGACCGGACAGGAACCAGGATGGGCAGGAAAAGTTGTCACTGGTTTGTTGATTGGAAATAGGTTCTTGAGAGACCCGCTGAAGGGTGGTGGGAAGGATTGGCGTGAACTTGACTCCCCTTGAGGTGGTGTTGGTGGCCAGACGAATCTAGAGCATGGGGACCCAGAAGGACATAGCACACCGGTTTCACTAGGAGCATATGCTTGGAGAGCAAGTAGACTTGGGCTTGAGTTGAGATCCTTTATGTACTGTGGATGGAACCTTGGGAGAGTTTCTTCGAATGAATTTCTGAGTGCCTCATTAAGATGGGATCAATGCTTTCGCTGCTGCACACATTTAGGAGGTGTGTGTGTGTGTGTAACTAATACATGGTCGGCATTATTATAACCTTTACACATTGTGTGCAAAATCTCTCTCTTCTGCATCGCTTCTCCACCGGACGGTACCCAGCCATGCCCGCAGAATGGCTGGGAGAAACTTGCTTCTCCCTTCTCAAGACTGTTGTGGCCGCTGTCCAAGGACTGGGGTTGCCAAGGGTCCATTCCAGCTGGGCATGGCTCCTGGCTACCTCTCTCGGCTGTGTCTTTGCTCTTTGAGGCCTCTTTTCACTTTGTTTTTAAAATATTTCCCAAAGCCTTAATTGCTACGACTTCCTCATTTTTTTTTTTAATACAGGCAATCAGTGACTACTGCAATTAGGAGGGCCTAATTACCAGCGGCATTCTTCTTTCCCGGAGAAACCACCATCGGAACAGTCACAAATAAACCTTAATGAAGACTGAAGCTCTTTGTACAGTCGGAAGCCATTTGTAACCATGATCTCTTATTGTCAGAGCCTCAAGCAGAGGAGCCCTTTGAAGGACTATTACGAATCAGGCACCAACAGCCTCAGTAGCCCGTGGAAGTGGCAGAAAAGATACTCTGAGACCCAGAGTCTGCAGCCCATGTGGGTGACAGAGGGGATCTGCCTTCCACCTACTCTTGGTGTTCTCCTTAATTTATCTTACAAAGTTGCATTAGTTAAGCATTAAAAAAAACCCAGTCACTTTGATACAGGACGTAAGTGGTAAAGTGCACACATTTCAAGTATAAAATTTGATGCTTTTAAACAATTTAAGTAAAGATCAATGGATCAAGAAGAGAACATTTCCAGCATCCTGGAAGGCTCCCTCCTGCCCTTCTATGTGGTATCAGATAGGGTTGAATCGGAAAGCAGGAGGAGGAAGAGGGCTATGGAATTGGAGATTCTGAGAATTGGCCTTATTCAACTTTAGTAGTACCTGGGAATAAAGTGTAAAACACAGAGTGGGGGAGTAGAGAAAAGAGGCTCACACACTGTCCAGAAGAACTGATACAGGTGGGAACTGGAAGCCAGAACTGGAACCCCGAAGGTGGGAAGCTGGTCACAGTCAGCTGCAGGCCTGAGATCACGGTTCCTGCATTCACATCCGGTGGTGGCTGGGACCACTGAGGATTAGCAGGGTCCTCAGTGTTCAGGAGGAAGAGCTCCAGAGGAGGTCAGGTGGCTGCGGGCATCTCTGCACTTGCCTGACTGCCTGGGACCTTCAGACTGCCACAACATGGCCCATCGCACAGAGCACCGCTTCTGTCAGTGGCAGTCTGGAGCCAGACAGCAAAGCTCATTTTGGAAACATGGTCTAGGGGAACCACAGTGACAGTAGAGCAATGCCATCGCAGGGAAACGTGTGTGGTGTCCTCTGAGTGTGACTGGAGGGCCCTTCAGATAGAGTCTCTTATAGCCACAGGACACTGGCACATCTTTCCAGGGGGAGAGAAGGGAGAAGACAGTCAGACACGTCTCATTACTGTCCTCTTCTTTCTTTGAGAAAAAGCTGAGCACAGTAGTGTAAGCCTGTAATCCCAGCTAGTCAGGAGGCTTGGGGCTCAGCAAAAGTTTGGGGCCAGTTTGGGCAACACAGTGAAAGCTTGAAGAACAAATGCATTTTGGCTTACAGTTCCTGGGGCTACAGTTCATCATGGTGAGGAAGGTATGACAGCCTAGTAGGAGCCCAACTGGTGACACTGTATCTATGGTCAGGAAGAGAGCAAACAGGAAGTGGTCACACTGCATCTATAGTCAGCAAACAGGAAGTCTGGCCAGGATATCAAACCTCAAAGCCCACTCCCACTGACCCACTTCCTTCAACAGGTTGTACTTCTGAAGGTTCCACAACCTTCCCAAACAGTGCCACCAGCTGGTCACCAACTGTTTAGACACATGACCCCATGAAGGACATTTTATATTCAGACCACAATGGTAATTTTGCCTTTTTTAAACAAATTTTTTTTAATATTTTATTTTTCATTTTTCAAGGAGAGAAAGAGAGAGAGAGAGAGAGAGAGAGAGAGAGAGAGAGAGAGAGAGAGAGAGAGAGAGAGAGAGGGAGGGAGGGAGAGAGAATGAACAAGGGCCACCACCTTGTGGGTCTGGCTTATGTGGGTCCTGGGGAATTGAACCAGGGGCCTTAGGCACTGGAGGCAAGTGCCTTAACCGCTGAGCCATCTCTCAAGCCCAATAAACAAATTTTTTATTCATTACGATATACTAGAGTATACTAACCCCAAGTGTACAGCTCAATAAATTTTTACGTGAATATATTCCTCTATACACCTGTGATGGCTAGGTTTTGTTGTCAACATGACCTTTTTAATAATCTTGGGTGGGTCTCTGGTGTTCACAGGAAGCCAGCTCCCCTTAAGTAGGGGGCAAAGGAAGCTCAAGGGAGCTAGAAATGAACATCCCTTCCTGGGAGGGCAGTGCAGGAAGGAAATCCTAGAGATTCAGGAAGCCAACAAGTCTTGGATAGGGTTGCAAGATTCTGCCCTATGGCTATATAAAGAGGCCCTAAGGCTATATAAAGAGGAAAGAAATCTTTCTCCCTTTGCCCCTGCCTGTTTGCTGTTGTGTGTGTGGTGCTGGTGATGGTTTTTCTCTCTGCTTGGACCTGTGAAAAGGAGCCAGCCTCTTTTGCCATTATGGAACTCCGCCTGGATCTGTAGCTTCAATAAATCCTTTCTCCCTTAACTGTGCCTGGTTTGGTGATTCATCCCAGTGTAGTGTGGCTGACTATGATAACACCTATACACACTTAGATAAAGCTATGTAATGTGTCCAGTGCTCTTTATCCAAGAAATTTCCTTTGGGTCCTCTCAGGGATTAACCCCACCAGAACTGGGCACCTTCCACTATTTGAATTCGATAACTTAAGGTTAGTTTGGCCCTTTTCTTTTCTTTTCTCTCTCTCTCTTTCTTCCTTTCCTTTTTTCTTTCTTTCTAAAAATATTTGTAGTTATTTATGTGCAAGCAGAGAGAGAGAGATAGAGAGACAGAAAATGGGCACAACAGGGCCTCCAGCCACTGCAAACAAACTTTAGATGCATGCGCCTGGCTTTGTGCACCTGGCTTTACTGGGGAATTGAACTATGGTTATTAGGCTTTGCAGATAAGTGCCTTAACTGCTAAGCCAGCTCTCCAGCCCCCATTCCTTTCTTTTAAAACTTTTTTTATTGATAATCTCCAATACATGTAGATAACGTACCATAATCATAATCTTCTCCTGCACCCTCCATTTCTTTCTTTACTATTCCATCACCCCCCCACACACTGAATCCCTTCTTTCTAACTTGTCTCTCTTCTGTTCTGATATTATCATTTCCCCCTCTTATTATGCAGGTCTTGTGTAGGTAGCACCAGCCACTGGGAGGTCATGAACGCCACAGCCATTTCGTGTCTGGAAAACAGCATTCCAAAACACTCCCCCATCCTTTGACTCTTACATACTTTCCACTACCTCTTCCACAATGGTCCTTGAGAGTTAGGCCCATTCATGATGCCATTTAAGTGGAGCCTTGCAGTATGTGCGACTCAGACTCATTCCTGAGAGCAGCTGGGATACATTCCATTGAGTTAATATAATACACTTCCTTGGTCTGCCTCATTGATGACGGAAGTTAGGTTATTTTCTGTTTGTCTGTGCTATGATCAAAGCACCTATTAACATTACACACACATACACACACACACACACATAATATTTGTGGGTGTGTGCTCATTTTTCTTAGGCACCCAGGAGAGGGGTTATTGGGCAGATGTAAGTTTAGTGTTTTTAGATGGGGGCATAGGTTGCTGTTGCTATTTTTTTTTTGTTTGTTTTTTTGGTTTTTCAAGGTACAGTCTCCCTCTAGTCCAGGCTGACCTGGAATTCACTATGTAGTCTCAGGGTGGCCTTGAACTCATGGTGAACCTCCTACCTCTGCCTCCCGAGTGCTGGGATTAAAGGCGTGCACCACCACGCCCAGCTTGTTTCTATTTGTTTTAAAGCTCCCAAGAGGGTTCTCATGCTGAGAAAAATGGATCCAAAGTGTAAGTAGAGGCAAGGCACACCCAGCAAAACTGAAGCTGCATTATAATAAAACCCAGTCCAACTGGACTTGAGCCTGATAACATCAGATTTATTATTGCTCAGGGGACAAGGTGAAAGTCATTTCATGAGACACATCAACATATCTGAGGTAGCCTAAATGGTAGTGGGTCTTGAAGGAAAACTAACCTGGCTTCAATTAGGAGAAAACAGGGCGTAGTTTGTAATGAAGGAATCTACTGCTTCCATGGCTCCTGGCCTCTCACTCATGAGTCTAGGACTCTTGCTTCTCACTGTCTAGAGAAATTGGAAGAAAGTGTCACCATCAGCCTTCCATCAGCAGAAAGAGTAGAGGACAAATATTTGCATATTCAGGAGACACAGAGGGAAGCTTCTGAACACAGAAGACCAGCCTGAGGAAATTGGGCTTTTTTGTAATGGGAGTGTGGTGGTTGATATGGGGTGTTGGAGAGGGTTAGAATTTAGATAACACCCAGCAAAAATTTCAATGCATCCCAAGTTTAAAGAGTATCCGAGTTCTTGCCTATAAAGTTAAAGAATAAAATTCATAGACAACAAGATAGTAAGGTATAGTGGGAAACTTTATTATTTAAGGGACCATGGGGAGTTACAGAGTTCTCCAGCCACAAGTGTGGGAAAAACACATGTCACAGAGTTTACAGAATTTATATTGTCCAGCTAAACAATCAGAAGAAGAAAAGGTAACAGGGAGCTTCCATCATGAGAAGGAGAGGTGCATGAGGGAAAAAGCCTGGAGCCTTCGGTAGGCCTTACCTTCCTAAGGCCAGGAGAGTCAGAGGTCCTTCTGTTAGCCTGCCATGTGGGGAAGAGGTGGGCTTTCTTTTAGGGAAGTTAATTTAAGTTTTCCCCAGGTGAGTCAGAGAGACAGCTGATTGGTTCATATCTGACCAATCAGTTTTAGCCCCTAGGTTGTAGCTCTAGCTAGACACCTCCCACTCAAGGGGAGGGTTTGTCCCTGCAGACGCCTGACCCTGTCACAGTGGTGGCTAAGCTTAATAGAAAGACATTAAGAGCATTGGACAGAGCAGTATGGAAATATTACAATTCATACTGAATATAATAAAATTATTAAAAATGCAACTAGAATAATAAAAAAATACAGAATATAATAAAAAGTAGAGTGTTCTTATGACTTAAGTGTTTATCTTTGGACTGGAAAAGTCTACATTTGCTTCTCCCTTAAGTCCAGTTTGCATATTAGACATTCCTTTCTCATTGGCAGGTGACCAGGGAACAGAAGAGGGGCAAGTCACTGCCAGGCAGCTGAAATCCTCTGAAGACAACCCATCCCTGGTTCATGTAGCAGATTCCATGCCAGAATTCAAGTTATTTTCTCTGCCTGAGCAGGAGAGGTAATGGAAGGTCACCTTCTCACCCTTGGGAAGTTGAATCTCCCCAGAGCTACAAAAAGCCTTTGTGTTGTGATGCTCAGGGGGGCCTCTGGAGGAAATCAGACTCTATTCTCTGGAAAAGGAGTAATAATAGTCAGTCTTTTAAGGATCAAATCAAGAAAGCTCTCTGGTAACTGTGGGACCTCGTGGGAACAATTCAGCAACTACCTTTAAAGGTGACTGGCATAACTGTCTCATGGTCCTGCATTCCAGGACACTCAGTGGATGGCAGACCATCACAGAGCACCTTAGGTATAGGATGCTTCTGTCTATACTTACATATATCCTATGGCAAAGGTTAATTTATAACTTGGGTATAGTAAGTGATGAATAGTAACTGCTATGTAAATATTTTTTTTTTCAAGGTAGGGTCTCACTCTAGCCCAGGCTGACCTGGAATTTACTATGTAGTCTCAGGGTGGACTTGAACTCATGGTGATCCTCCTACCTCTGCCTCCCGAGTGGTGGGATTAAAGGCGTGTGCCACCATGCCCGGCATGAAAATATTTTTGAACAATACAAGTGATGTGGCTTTTATTTCTCAAGATAGCTATGCGTACTTACCCTTCTTGTAATGGTGTGAGATGATGCACTGCCCAATAACGAGATGAAAAGAGGTGAATGGCATAGGTCACTACATCTGGATTACTTGATGCAAGCACTGTAATACCCCTATTGTTGGTCTGATAAACGAGACAATAGCATTTACAACGTGGATACATGGGATAAAGTGATGTTTAGTGCTCAGGGTGGGCCAGAGCAGAATAGTGTGGGATTTGATCATATTACTCATGATGGCACAGAATTTAAAACGTAATTATGTCCGGAATTTTCCATTTAGTGGTTTTGAATTGAGTATGGCCACAGATGACCGAGATCTTGGAAACCAAAGTGGATTAGAAGGCTCAGTGCAAGAAGCAGGAAGCGCTTCAAGAAGATGAATGGACTCCCGAGGAGTTGCTTAGTCTGATGGAGTGAGATCCACTCTTGCCGAGGCAGTTATGGTCACCTCTTCAGAGCGGAGGAGGAGGCCAAGAATGGGTCTGTCACTGTAGAGACATTGAATTCCATTATTGTTGGGACTGTCACCTGTCCCCTCAACAGCTGAGCCTGGGTGAAGGATATGATGAGAACTAATGCAATAACAGAAATAATGGCTAACAACAAAGAGGGGTGCTGTCACTGATGGGTGACTCAGCAGGGCACAGAAGCTGTGTTTCCTACATTTCTATCTCTGAAGCCTTCCACTGTCCCCAAATGCTTTTTTTTTTCCCTAAAAAAACTGCTTCTTTTCCAATAGCCTTAGCCACCCAACATGGTCCAGATTTGTCGTCTCTGGTGCCTATTGTCCTCTGCTTTCTCCTGCTGCTGGAGAGAGAAGGAAGAGTGTGTGTGTGGGCATGTGGTGAGAGTATTCCCAGAGCCCCTTGGCCAGGTGTAAGGTAGTTACTTGGAAGCTACTTTTGCTAACAAAGCACTGACTCCTCACTTAGGTCCACAAGATAACTAAACTCAAGATAAAAGCCCGTTGTCATGGTTTGATACAGGTGTCCCCCACAAACAATTGAATGTGTTCTGATAGATCGATCCTCAGCTGATGGCAGTTTGGGTTTTACAACCTTGATGAAGCTATGTTGTCAGGGGTGGGTTTATGGGGTTATAAGCCAGCTTCCCCTTGCCAGAGTTTGGCACACCTTCCTGCCGCTGTTTGCAGTGCTGTGGCAGAGGTGATGTCCAGCCCTCTGCTCATGCCATCGTTTTCCCTGCCAGGATGGAGTCTCCCCTCGAGTCCATAAGCCAAATAAACCCATTCCTCCACAAGCCGCTTTTGTTTGGGTTCTTTCTGCGCAGCA
>PVHP010014414.1:0-19619 GCA_004024765.1 Zapus hudsonius | reverse complement strand
GGCAACACCCGTCATCTATGTTTTCATTTTGTGCCTGTATTTACTGTGGGTCACTTGCTGACCTCTGCATACACACCTGTTCATAATGGGGATGTCTGTGTAACTTATCCCCCTTCAAAGCTGAAGACCCAGAGATAAGTCATTTTTAATTGGCATATATATATATATATATATATATATATATATATATATATATATATATATATATATATATATATATATACACACACACACACACATATGGACCAAACCAGGCTTTTGCTCTAAAATTGGTTTATAGGGATCTTAGTGAGCCAGAATCATTTATCTCAATTGACCAAATATGAGACAAGTGGTGGCGAAAGCCATGAAAGGAATTTATTCTGTATGAACCCTACCTGGAAGAAAAATAGCAGCTAATTGGCTGGAAGTCTGCCTCTCTGGGGTGCTAGTACTAGTGTGCAGATTGTGTAGGAGAACAGAAGGGGGGTGTGCAAAAAGCATGCATAGTCAGTCTTACCCATGGTCTGGCTCTGAGGGGTTCTGATGCCAGGGGTTGTGGTTGTCTGCTAGGCTCACTCTTCCTGGAACTTGAGATAAGCTGGGGGAGGCAGTGTGTGGTGGTTTGAATCAGATGTCCCCCAAGAAACTCCTATGTTCTGATTGCTTGGTCTCTAGCTGGTAGCAGTTTGTGAGGTGGAACCTTGCTGGAGGAGGTGTGCTGTTTGAGGCAGGCCTAGGAGTGTTACAGCCAGCTCCTCTTTGCCAGAGTTTGGCTCACTCTCTTACTGCTGGTTTCTACCTGCTGTGGCTGAGGTGATGTCCAGCCTCTGCTCATGTCATGCCATCATGAAGCTTCCCCTCGAGACTGTAAGCCAACATAAAATCTTTCTTCCCATCAGCAGCATTTGGTAGGGTGCCTTGTCCAGTAACACAAAAGTAACCGCAACACAGTGACTGAGAAAGAGCAGCCAGAGGAGCAAAAATGGTTAGTTGAGGCTGTGATTGGGTCCTACCTCAGGTTAGAGCAATGGCTGTCAACTTGTAGGAACCACTCCAGTGGTCTGTCACAGGATGTTGTGAAACCTGCTGGTCAACAATCTATTCACCAGGAGGCCCTTGCAAATCTTGAAAATATCTTATTTTTATCTTGATGTTTTCAGTCTTTCAGTGGTGTATGAGAGGTTAGCTAATCAGGTGTGTGTCACCGGTTATTAGATTAAGACTTCCTTTTAAAAAATTAATTATTTATTTATTTGCAAGCAGAGAGAGATAGAGAGAAGTGAGATAGGCAGAGAGAACGGGTGTGCCAGGGCCTCCAGGCACCACAAACGATCTCCAGATGCATGCACCACTTGTGCACCTGGCTTTACATGGGACCTGGGGAATCAAACCAGGCTTTGCAGGTAAGCACTCCAACCATCGAGCAATATCTCCAGCACTAGATGGAGACTTCTTAAATGAAAATATGTCCAGGTGCAGAGTTGAGCAGGAATCTGACCCAGAGTTTAAGGGAACAGTTGAAAATGGAGGCAGAGATGCTAAGCTTTTATTATTTATTTATTTATCTGCAAGGAGAGAGGGGGGTGGAGAGAGAGAGAGAATGAAGGGTTTCCAGCCATGGCAAACAACCTCTAGATGCATGTGCCATTTTGTGCATCTGGCTTTACATGGGTACTGGGGAATCGAACCCAGGTCATTAGGCTTTGTAGGCAAGCACCTTAACTGCTGAGCCATCTCTCCAGCCCCGGTCTTGCACACATCAGACAGTGCTTATACTTATAGCAAAAGAAGCATCTCAGTCCTTGTTCCCCAGGAAAGAGGGTATTATTCCTCCCTCTCACTGGTAACTTGCTTTCTCCTAAAGCAATGAGGACAGAGGTAGCTTGCTTCCCTGAAGATGACTTCCTGTCCTCCTCTTACAGAAATATGTAAAAGCCCTAAAGAGGAAACCTGCAACAAAGAAAACAGGTGTAGATTCCACCCAGGCACTGTAAGTTATTTTGCAGAAACACAAGAATTATTACTGTGCTCATTTCTTCCCAGTGCTGAGAAATGTTTCAGATCTAACATCATTATAGAAGAATATGAAAGTGTTAACATTTCAGAAGGCTGATGCTACCCAGGCCTAATATTAATCATGAGGGAGTTTCATATTCAAACAGAAGTGGAATGAACAGGGCTGCTTTAAACCCCTGCCTTTGTGTTCAAAGCAGACATTATCTTCTCAAGGTGGAACGGCCTTTCCATTTACATAATGGCTTCCCTTTAGCTCCTCCTGTTGTCCCAACTAATTGCTTTAGAATACCAGAGCTCTGTGATTTCCTCTATCTTTCTTGCCAGTAATGATTTATAGTCCGTCTCTCTTGATATGTAAAATGTGGAAAGTTCAGACACTTCAAAGGCACAGAGCTTCTCCTGACTCCCTCACATCTGGAGTGAGGGTATTGACTGTAGGATGGATCAGGGAAGAGGAGAGAGATGCCAGCTCTCTGTTTAATCAAAATGCCTCATTATGTAACGGGAGGATGCGTGTGAAATCACGTTCTCAAAAAGCAGCAACACCTTCCTCAAACATCCTGATTGACTGATCAAACCGTGATTGTGGAGAGATGGAAGGTTGCAGGTTCAGAGCCAAAATATTCCAGATGATCTTTAGTCCCCTCAATAGCCATTTATCCATATCTCAATGGTATTCTCATTTTTGGTTAGAGAAGCTTTTTTTGTCAGATGGCAGTGACCACCAGGGTGACTCAAAACTCAAAGTGCTGAGAAGAAGTGACAGTGGAGTGCTCAGCACTAAGTAAGACATCTCTATCACACCCTCCAAGGCTCAGGCACCACTGCGGAAGACGTGGCAGAAAGAATGTAAGAGCCAAAGGAAGGAAGTGCTTACAATACTGTCTTTCAGACACAAGGTGGTCATGGTGTCCATGGCCTCACAGTGGCTGTAAAGAACCAGAGAAATGCCATCCTGGAATTAGAAATTATTTTGCAGCAAAGTTCTGCTTGATTTGACCGTACCTTAAACTGGCCTGGAATATCTGAGTGTGCTCTGCCCCTTCCACGAATCTCCCCACCCTGACTATGCTATCACTCTTTCCGGGCCATAAAAAGACCCAGGCCATCCAGAGGACAAAATGCTAACAGGGCAAAAGGGTTAATGGCTAAAAGTTGTAAAAAGTTAACTATAGACAGGCCAAACTTCTCCCCCCTTAAGATAAGACAAGAGAGGATTTATACTAGGGGTAGTACTGCCCTGAGAAACAGACAGGGCAAACACAGATGTAAAGATAATGGATAAACATGCCTTAAAAGTTACTTATACTTTGAAGAGGTTATCTAGTTATTTTGACTCACATAGAATTTACAGCTAACTGCACTATTTCACCTCTGTAAGTCCTGCCTAATTGCACTCCTCTTTGATAAATTCCTTATTAGAAATGTTCCGAGGTTTTGGGAGATAAAAGCCCCACTTTTTCCTTTGTTAGTTGCTATTCTCCTGAGCCCTGCATTTGGGCGAGATAGCCACTGGCCAGCTCCTGTGTGCAAAAATAAAGCTTGCTTTAATTTAGCCTAAATTTGAGTCTATGGTCTTTTCTTTGTGTTTGTGGGTTCAACAGCTAATGCTGTTACCTACACAAGACCTATATCACAGGAGGGAAAAAATGATGACCTCAACACAGAAGAGAGAATTGTTGGATAGAAGGGATTCATTGGAGGGAGAATTTGGGAGGGGAAAATGGAGGGTGGTGAGAAGGAACTACCATCAAGATATATTGTCTGTAGGTATGGAAGTTGTCACAAAACAGTTAAAAAATAGCCATTTATTGCTCACCTTTGTGTTTGACCTAATATACTTGTAACTACCATGTGAAAACTTTTAAGAATGTTCTAACAGACCACTAGCTTCTGAGAGTATCAGAGCTCTGGCCTCACCCCTCTCTCTCCTTCCATCTGGACACATTAGACCTGGGACTTGGACTGCCTCCTGGTGTGGTAATTGAGTATGACTCTGGGCTAAGAGAGTGTCCCAACCCACACTCCTGCACACCACCCAAGGCCCCTCTCTCTCACAGAGCAGTTTCTCTCCTCTCCCTGTCCTTGCTCTCTCTTTGATCTGTTTCCTGTCTCTTTCTCTCTGCCTCAGCCTCTCATTGCTTGTCTTGCTCTCCCTACACAAGCATTTTTCCTCTTTCTGTCCTATTTAACTCCCTCCATCCTGTTCTTATCTTTCATTCTCTTCCCACACTAGTCGGCTCTCTTTCTGCCAACATTTTCAAGTCTGCCCCAGGTTCCCATACACTTTCCTGGCAGTACCCAAGGATGCCTTTCCAGTGCTGCTGTGGTTACCCCTGGATCTGCTTGCTCTCTCCATGGCCCTCTGAACCTACAAAATAAACCCCTTTATGCCAATTTACAGTGTGGTCTCAGAACCTCTATTTGGAACCTGTGGTAGTTTGAATAATGTCCCCCAATAGAATTTATTATAATTGTGTTTATTAAATTGTTAATTGTCTCCAGGCTTCTGGCGGCTGGAGGAAGTGTCACTTTGGCCTAGCCTCCTGGGGACTGGCCCTTTCTAAATTGGATGCAAAATACTAGGGATAGATATGAAAAAGAAAAGCCAAAACCAGGTCTGGCAGTTCTACATTTTGTGAATTACAGTGTTACAGTTGCTTGATTACTTCTGGAGGTGCTGTCTCTCTCTCTGCTAAGGGGATCAGCCTTTTTCCTTAACTTCCCCTGGATCTATTAGTTCAATAATAAATACTTTCCTCCCCCAAATTGTGCCTGGTTTGGGGATTCATCCCAGCGATGTGTGGCTGACTACGACAGAACCCTAATCGCTTCCACCAACCCAAAGGTTAAGACTGTCTTTAGAACCAAGCTGAAGCTTAGAGATTGCCCCTCTTTGCTATAACCTACTCCCCAGATGTTTCCACCAGTGTATTTGAAAATTGCCTGATTTAGGACCTTTTTGTTGTTGTTGTTGTTGTTTTGTTTCTCAAGGTAGGGTCTCCCTCTAGTTCAGGCTGACCGGAATTCACTCTGTAGTCCCTGATGGGCCTCAAACTCACAACCATCCTCCTAACTCTGCCTCCCCAGTGCTGGGATTAAAAGCATGCACCACCATGTCTGCTTTATGACCTCCCCCCCCCCCGTAACTCTGAAAACTTAATAAAATTGTTAACATGTTGGAACATGGAATTTGGAGTAACCTAAATCTGTGTTTCTGGGCCATGGTCACTCATATTTAGCTCCAGACTAAACCCTCTCTTATTCCCTTTCAGATGAGAGTGGTGTGTTTTGTATTGACAAAAGGAAAAATTGTAAGATTGGGATTGTTTAAAATCCTTATAGAAGTTCCCTTTCTTGAAATAGATTTGGGGTGGGGATTACATTCTACAGATACAAAAGGCAAAAAATAAAATCAAAATCCTCATCCTCAGGCCGGGATGACTTTGAGCCTGACCTCTAGTGACCTAGGAATTCCCTCTTGTAGTCAGCTCCACATTTCTGGGAAGAACATCCAACAAAACAGTTTATGGGAGGAAGGGATTTATTTCGAGCTTACAGACCCAGGAGAAGTTTCATCACTGGTGGAAGAAGCTGGCTCCCTTTCACAGATCCAAGCAGAGAGAAGCCACCACCCAGCCAGCCAACACCAAGAAAAAGCAGCAAGCATGAACCAGAGCTCAAACTTCTCTCATCACACCTTTGGGCTGGAATTCAGATCATATCCCAGTGACACACCCCTTTCATGGGGCTGCTGGAGACAATCTGGAAGCTTAATCTTAAAAATACCCGAAGCTATGGGGGACATACATTTTCATTCAAACCACCACACCCCTCCACAGTTATAAAAGAGTGTCCATTTCCCTCTCCCCCTTCTAGTCCCTCTCTGGGAACTTGCCTACTGCTTTCCTGCAGTGTATTCAACCAACTCTTCTGTCTGTGTCTGGGTAAACATTTACTGCCATGCCATAGGCTTTCCTAGGCCATTCTGTGTTACAGTGTCTTTGTGTATAATTAAACCATTAGATCAAAGATGCTGGCACTTTAAGAAGACAGTCTGAAGGTGGTGGGGGTAGGGGTGGGGAGAGCTCATCACTGAAAGCTTAAAGGTCCCGAGAAGCCTGGATGCTTGCCTTAGAAACTGGATGATCTGGGCAAGCTAATCTTTTCCCACCCTTTAAGACTGTAAATAATGGACTTTGACTGAAGGGAGTCAAGATCTATAAGGAGCTTATTAAGCCAGGGGAGACCCCTGCAGAGAAGCGGGAGGGAGCTGCTTGCCCAACTGCCATAGGGAAGTGCTTCTCCTCACTCACAACTGCCCTTCCAGAGCCCTGGAACCTGTGGGAAAGCGCTTTTCCTCATTCACACCAGACTTGCAAGATTCAAACCATCTGCAAGAGAGGAGAATGAGAACCAGCTGAGATCTCAAGAATACATTCAGACAGCATCCATAACCTCCCCTCCCTATAAGACAGCACCAGGAACACTGGAGGTGGCAGGAAGCCAAGGACCCCCAGCCCCCACTCATACACTCTCCACTCCCAGACACACACACACACAGCTCCAGACCAGCTGATCCAAACTACTGCTCACCTAGCCAGCCGAGACAAGCCCATAGTGCACCAAGAAAGGAACTGGCTTCACAGCTCAACTTGGAGGAGCTAGAAACTCATCACAAAAGGTAACTGGACTGATTTAACACTGGAGCAATGCATACCCCAATGCTGGGTATGTAGGTTTGAACTGGAAAGTGCTAAGGTAACTTAAAAAGATATCATAGGGCAGGATATGGTGGCACATGCCTTCAATCCCAGCACTGGAGAGGTTGAGATGGGAGGGTTGTTGTAAATTTGAGGCCAGCAGGTACCAGGCTAGCCTGGGCTAGAATGAGTTACTGCCTTAACACACACACACACACACACACACACACACACACACACACACACATTTAGATGTGGAGATCAAAAGTTATATGTTCATAGGGAGAGAAAAAATTCAAAATCCATCCCATCAAAGCAAAAATACTGACTTGTCAGATTTGATGTACACTTAGTGTCCTTTGTCATTTAAAATCATTTGTATGTTAGGGTTTACTTTTGTCATTTTAAAAAATCTTTTAGTGTTGCAATTTTTTTTTCTTTTGAGGCTGGTTCTTGCCCTTGCCAAGCTACTCTGGAACTCACTCTGTAGCCTAGACTGGCTTTGAGCTGCTGTCAATTCTCCCACCTCAGCCTCCTGGGTGCTGGGATTAAAGGCACTGGGTGTACACCATTATGCCCAGTCTGAGGGCTTTTGTTGTGCTTTTTTAAATTCTCCACTCATACATATATATTCTATGATGGTGTTGTCTATTCCCTTCACTCGACAAAACTATTGGAATGTCTCTACTACTCTTCCTATATACAGCACTTATGCCTTTTCTTTCCAACTTTTCTACATTCTCTTCTCCTTACCCCTTCTTCTTTATTCTCCATTACCACAGTCTTCCATAGCCTCAACAACCTCTAAAATCTATAGAACCTAACAGTATTCTCAATTTCCTTTCCCAGATACTTGTGCCACTGCTATCTTTTTCAAAAGTTAACTCTAGTCCATATCCTAACACACACTACATTTCTCCCACCTGGAAGTAGCTAAAATTCTAGCATACTCCTGAAGTCAATAGGACCATTGTTGTGATTCTGCTACAAGGACGCATTCACACAGCAAGTACAGTTACCAGCTTTGATCAAATCTGCTGTTAGTATTTTAGTCTGGGAATGATATAGATACCATGTTGGGCACCTTGAGTTCCTAGACTGAAGATAATGACTTTTGATTTACATACCTAAGAATAAAGCTGATAAAACAAACAGAAAATCCAAATGATAAAATAACCTGATATGAAAAAGACTCAATGCAATATTTAAGAAACACACACACACACACACACACACACACACACACACACACACACACAAATCAAGGCAACATAGCTCCTCCAAAAATAATGAATCCCATAGTAACAGGCTGCAGCAAGAATAAAACATATCTCTTGGTTGCCTACCAAAACTAGATGGTAAGACCCTATTGCTGAGGACCCCACAGGCTTAGATACAAGTCACTGGGAAATCAAGCTGGAGCTGAGCTGGAAACCTCTTCCCTATTAACCAGCTCACAGAAGGCTGGAAAAAGCTAGGCTGCATGCAGCCCTATGGGAGAGAGAAGTCATCAATGATGGTGAACAGCAGTGGACCTTGCAAGCCTTAAGACTGGCCAGCCAGGCTAAATGCGCCAACTGGGGCAATAGTAGTAAGTCTTTTATGGGGAAACCAGCCGCTCTCTCATTATTGACACTGTCCGAATCTATCCCCAGGTTGCATTGCATGTTAGCAGTTGCCTGCCAAAGCATACTGGGAAGCCACTGTGTGCAGAAGAGTCTATGTGGCAGTAGGAGAAGTATGAGAGGAATATTCACAAATATAAGTTTGGCATGACTACCATCAAAATGTCCTCCTGAGTCGGTCTATTATATGAAATATAACACTTAATAAGAGGAATGGAGGAGGACTTACCAAGGCTGAAGTACTGTGTAGGGGGTTGAGAAAGCTTTACTCCTGAAACAATGGCTTTTGTTGGTATGTCCCAATGCCAGAACTGTGTTACCACCCACAGTGGTCTTGTGGTTATAAAGGTCCATGGAGTTTCTCAAACCATGCAGATGACTCCCAACATACTTGGATACATAGCAGATATAAACGGTATGACCCTGTAGCTATGACAACATGGGATGTGATCAAAGGACTTCAAAAGATCACGGTGGAACTGAGAAGGGAGCAGGCTCCCTGTTGGCTCACCTTCTTAGTGCTGTGAAGTGATGAGAGACCTGCTGTTGAGTAAAGGGCAATGACAGCTTGAATAAGCAGGCAATCCTGAAAATTTCAAAATTAACCTCCTGTACAAGATATACACACTTGTGCAATAGTGGCACACCTGTAATAGGAGCAATAATTGCTCTTTGATTGAATTAAGGCCAGATAGCAGGACAGAATCCAACCTGGTACTATGAAGAAAGTCAAAAACCTGGTTATAGGAAGGCCATAGCCTACAAAGGGATGTGCCCACTTATCTCTGACTAAAATGACAGGGTATGCCCTTTAAACGTTTTTTTTTTCTTCAAGGTAGGGTCTTGCTCTTACCCAGGCTGACATGAATTCACTATGTAGTCTCAGGCTGGCCTGGAACTGATGGATTCTACATGTCTAAGAATACAGCAGATAATTAGGAAACCCAAGCATTGAATAACACAAGATGCAAAAGTCCCTACATTATAATACAAGAAACACAAAAATCAAGATAATATAATTCCACCAACAACTATAAATCCATCAAAAATTACCTTCAGTGAGGCTGACTTAAATGAAATGTCTGACAAAGAATTCAAAAGAATGATTATGATCAAAGAAATCAAACTCCAGAAGGATAACACCGGAAACCCATTGAAGGAAACGATGTAGTCGATATAAGAAATAAATTAGGAAATAGACATAATAAAGAAATACCAATCAGAAATGCTAGAAATGGAAAAAAAAACAGTAAGCCAAATAAAACTCTGTAGAAAGTCTCACCAATAGAATGGATCAAGGAGAGGACAGAATATCTAAACTGTAAGACAAGATGGCAGAACTGGAACAGTCCAACGAAGAGAAAGACAGACTAACAGGAAGGTATGAATGAGAATTTCAAGACATTCAGGACACTATGAAAAAATCAAACATAAGAATTCAGGGTTTAGTGGAAGGAGAAGAATTTCACTCTCAGGGTATAGTAGATATTTTCAATAAAATCATAGAAGAGAATTTCCCCAAAATAGGGAAAGTGGTGCCAATGCAGATACAGGAAGCATTTAGAACACCAAGCAGACAAAACCAGGAAAGAACCTCTCCATGCCATGTTATACTTAAACTACTGAACACAGAGATCAAAGAAAATACTGCGAAGGCAGAGAGAAGCATCAAGTAACTTATGAAGGCAAGCCCATCAGAATAACAGCAGATTATTCAACACAAACCTTAAAAGCCAGAAGGGCTTGAGGTGACATATTCTAAATTCTGAAAGAAAACAACTGTCAGCCCAGATTATTATATCTGGCAAGGCTATCCATCACAATTAAAGGAGAAATAAGGACTTTCCACAATAAAGTCAGGCTAAAGGAATATATGTCTATAAAGCCAGCTCTGCAAAATACTTGAAGGGATCCTTCAGAATGAAGAGAAAGAAAAACCCATATCTGAGAAAACAGGGAAAAAAATGAATCATATTCAAATAATAGGTAATGCAAGAGAGTAAAGGAAAAACTACAAAAACAAGAAATGGCAAGAATACATACACACCTTTTAATAACAACTCTTAACATCAATGGCCTTAACACTGACAAAAAGTCCAGATTTACAGACTGGATTAAAAGGCAGGATCCCTCTGTTTGTTGCCTCCAAGAAACACACCTCTCCATGAAAGACAGACACTTCCTTAGGGTGAAATGATGAAAACAGTATTTCAAGCAAATGGGCCTAGGAAACAAATAGGTGTTGCTATCCTAATATCAGACAGGATAGACTTCAAACCAACAGTAGTTAAAAAAGAAAAAGAAGGTCATTATATATTGATTGAGAGAACAATTCAACAGGAGAACATTACAACTCTAAATACATATGCACCAAACATAGACTCGCCCAATTTCATTAAACAAACACTACTAGAATTGAGGTCACAGATAACACCAAGCACTATTGTAGTGGGAGACTTCAACACCCCATTCTCACCTTTTGACAGATCATCCCAGCAAAACATAAACAGAGAAACATAGGGACTAAATGACACCAAAACAAATGGGCCTCACAGACATTTACAGAACTTTTGATCCAGATACCACAGAATACACATTCTTTTCAGCAACACATGGAACATTCTCTAAACTTATGTGTTCTGAATGCTGGAACCATTTAGCAATTTGGGAATTGGAGCCTCTTGGAGGCAGTGTATTATTGGGGACAGACTTATGGGTGTTATAGCCAGCTTCCCCTTTGCCAGTGTTTGGCACTCTCTCCTGTTGCTGTTGTCCATCAGATGTTGGCCAGCCTCTGCTCATGCCTGTTTTCCCTGCCATCATGGAGTTTCCCCTCAAGTCTGTAAGCCAAAATAAACCTTTTCATCACATTAGCTGATTTTGTCCAGGTTCTTCTTCAAGGAGAAGTTGACTGCAACAATTAGGGGAAGAGATCCCAATTAAGAAACAGGAGACATTTAGAACACCAAACAGACAATACCAGAAAAGAACCTCTCCTGGTCATATTATAGTTAAATTACTAAATACACAAGCCAAAGAAATAATTTTGAAAGCAGCAAGAAAGAAGCACCTAATCACCTATTAAAAAAAAAAACAGCAGAAAACAACAGACTTCTCAACAGAAACTTTAGACACAAAGAGAGCTTAGAAAGATGTATTTCAAGTTCTGAAAGACTACTGCCCACCCAGACTACTAAATCCATGATGTCATGATGGATGGAGAAAGAAAAACTTCATGATAAAAGCAGTCTAAAGGCATACATGACTGCCAAGCCAGCCCCACAGAAACTACTGGAAGGAATCCTTCAGACTGAAGAGAAGAAAAACACAAACATGAGGCCACAGGAAAGAATAAACCATGCTTAAATAATAGTTAATAAAAGAGAGGAATGGAAACACATCAGGCACTACCACAAAATCAATGAGAATGACAAGAATTAATATCCATCTTTCAATAATAACTCTAAATACTAATGGTCTAAATTCCCCAATCAAAACACACAGCATAGCAAACTGGATTAAAAGGCAGGATCCTTCTGTTTGTTGTCTTCAAGAAACTCACCCCACCATAAAAGATAGACCTTAGGATGAAATGATAGAAAATGATATTTAAAGCAAACGGGCCTAAAAAACACACATGTGTTGCTGTTCACTTCAAACCAACAGTAGTAAAAAGAGATAAAGGCCACTCCACACTGATTAAGGGAAAAGTCCAACAAGAGGACATTATGATTCTAAACATATATGTACCAAGTATGGGTCCACCCAATTTCATTAAAGAAACAACTAGATATACAGCCACAGATTCACCTAAGCATTATAGTAGTAGGTGACTTTAGTACCTGACTTTCACCATTTGATAGGTCAGCTTGGTAAAAAATAAACAGAGAAGCATCTGGATTAAATGATACTATAGAACAAATGGACCTAACAGACATCTCCAGAACATTCTATCCAAGTGCTGCAAAACACACATTATTTTCAGTAGCACATGGAACTTTCTCTAAAACAGATCATATCTTAGGACACAACACAACTCTTAATAAATACAGGAAAATTGAAATAACTCTGTATTCTATCTGGTCATATATAAAACTACTAATCAACAGCACAGGACATACATAAACTCATGGAAATTAAACAATATACTATTTAATGATGAATGAGTTGTTGGAGAAACTAAGAAGGAAGTAAAAAAAAATCCTAGAGTAAAATAAAAATGAAAAGCTAACATACCCAAACCTATGAGACACAATGAAGGAAGTCCTTAGAGGAAAACCAATGGTCTAAGTGCCTATGTTAAGAAATTAGAGATATTTCAAATAAAAAAGTTAACAATATACTTTAAGACTTTGGAAAAAATAGTATATGTAAAGAAATAATGATCAGAACAGAAATTAACAAAATAGCAACCAAAGAAGAGTCGGTTCTTTGAATGGGTAAATGAGATCAATAAACCCTAAGAAAAACTTACTAAGTGCTTCTTTTGGTCAGATGTTTTGTCCCAGCAATATGAAGGTAAATGCAACAGAAAGTTGGTACCAGAGGACTGGGGTGTTTGCTGCTACAAGCCTAACTATGTGGATTTTGGTCTTTTGGAATTGATTTGCAGTTGGAATGTAGAAGTATTTTGAAACTTTGGACTAAGAGATGCTTTGTAAACAGAGCTGGCTGGACCATTCTAGTCAAGAGTTGAAAGACCTGCATGCAGTAAGAACTGTGGACTGTGAGGATTAGCTTATAAAGGGAAAAAGAGCCTTGTCTGGAGGCAGTTTGTGTGTGAGACGGGTTATACTCTTATTATGATCTTACGCAAAGCTAAATTTAAAAGTAATGGTAGAAGACAGAGGAGAGGGATATGGCACAGGAAGAAATGAAAGTTTGGTGCAGGAAATAGCAGCCTGGTTCAGCTGCAATTGTTTGAGATTGGCTAGCTGTTCTTTATTAGGACAGAGTTTTTCTGCTCTTCAAAATTGGCATTATTCTCTCTTGATTAACAAATTTGGTAGCTCACTTGGTCCTATGGAAGTATAATAAATGCAAAAAAGAAGGGGGTCATTGGATTTGCAACATGGTTATTCGGAGATGGTTCCTGCACAATGCAGAGCAGAGTCACAGTCCCTCAGGGGCCCTGGCCATGGTTGAAACATGGGTTGCAGTGGAGACCCCAGAACTTTGGAGATGCCAGAACTATGGAACAGCTGCCAAAAAAAAATGCTGCCAGCTCAGGAAGCAGTATTCCCTGGGCTGAGGGCAGCCTACCTGGAGGGGCAGAATTGGAACCCCAGAGACTTACTGAAGGTCCCAGATGGATATGGAACCGCAGGATTTGATATTTTCCCTGCATGTTTTAGACCTTGTAGTGATTCAATATTTCCTTGTTATGCTCAATGCTATGATTTTTTTATGTTTATTTTTAAATTTATTTAAGAGAGAGAGTATAAGCACACCAGGGCCTCCTGCCACTGCAAATGAACTCCAGATGCATGGACCACTTTGTGCATCTGGCTTAATGTGGGTACTGGGGAATTGAATCCAGGATGTCAGTCTTTGCAAGCAAGCACCTTTAATCTCTGAGCCACCTCCCCGCTGGCCCTACAAGGCTATTCTTTGCAGTGTGAATGTTTACTCTGTGCCTTTATGTGTATGTAACTTGAGTTTTTATGGGCTTATAGTTACATGGCTCTCTTGAGTCTCAGATGAGACCTTGAACTTTGGACCTTTGAATAATGTTGGGATTGATTTTAAAAAAAAGAAACATGGGGACTTTTAAAGTTGGACTGAATGCATTTTATATTGAGATGATCATGAGTTTATGGGGGCCAGGAGTGAAACGTTGTGGTTTTAACCTGATGACTCCCATAAGCTCATGTGTTTTTGAATGCTTGGTTCCCAGATGGTGGCAATTTAGAAGTGAGGCCTTGCTGAAGTGTGTTGCTGGGGGTGGTCTTAGGGGTGTGATAGCCAGTTTCCCCTTGCCAGGGCTTGGTTCACTCTCTTGCTACTGTTTTTCACCTGCTGTGGCAGAGATGATGTCCAGCCTCTACTCATGACTTGCTTTCCCCTGCCATCATGAAGCTTCTAATCAAGACTATAAAGCAAAATAAACAACTTTCCTTCCATTAGCTGCTTTTGGTCTGGTATTTTGTAAACTAATGTAAACAAATGTAACTACAGCAGGTTACTAAAGACATTTCTCCTCACAGCCATCTCAATGCCTCTTTGTGGAAAGAATCTTCCTGTATTATCAAAACGAAAACCAGCTAAATTTCTGTGACTCAGTGGTTCTACCTTCTCTACATTCTCCTAGACAACTTTAAGGGAAAGGATTTTAGGCAGGTGGAGGATTGTGGTAGGAGTTGCCACCCAGGTTTGTCCTGTTTAATACTTGTATTCATGTAGTGCTAGGCTGGGGATGTGGTTGGGATTTCACTGGGTCTCATCTGACTAGGTCTAGGCACTTGATCCTAAAACCAAGTGGAGAAAGTGATGAGGTTGTAGGAAAGGAATTTACTCAGTATGGTCACACTGAGGCATTGTCTTGGGAGTACGGACAAGAGACTCAGGATTCTTTTTCTATAGGGACAGGACAAGAGTGGGAGTTGCTGCTGCTGGTGGTAGTGAAAACACACATAATTCAGCGTTGGTTAAACTGTGTTCTGGTCAGGTTGATTAGAACGGTCATTACTGAGTTACTGAGGTTGGGGTCTGTGAGGTCCTCTTGCTGGCGCCAGGGACATTGCTATTGTTAAGGAAGCATCTGGGCTCACATGAGAGATGACTGCTCCCCTTCCATTCCCATCACAGGGTGATCTGACTGTATTCCTTGAATCTTGAAAAATATCTGTTTTTCTTTCTTTCTTTTTAAAAATATCTTTATTATGAATAAGTATATACATTGTATGAGCAAATCTTGTGAATGTGTCCCTGTTTCCCTCCTCTCTGTCCCCCTACCCACTGGGGTCCTTCCTCAGTGCGCATACTGGATCTGTCCCTAGGATAGGGGGTTATGAACTGCACCAGAGGTAGCCAGTTTTCTTTCTTTCTTTCTTTCTTTCTTTCTTTCTTTCTTTCTTTCTTTCTTTCTTTCTTTCTTTCTTTCTTTCTTTCTTTCTTTCTTTCTTTCTTTCTCTCTCTCTCTCTCTCTCTCTCTCTCTCTTTCTTTCCTTCCTTCCTTCCTTCCTTCTTTCTTCTTTCTTTTTCTCTCTCTCTTTCTTTCTTTTCTTCCCCCTTTGTGTATTGTTGCTGAGGAGGGCTATGTCTCTGGATACAGACACCAACGATAACCAACACAACCCAGGGCAAAGATCCAGAGAAACTTAAGATCTCAACAATAAAGCAGACTTGAAACAGTTTTTCTTATCTTGGGTCTTTATCCTTGATAGAGGCTGAGAGAGGCTAAACAACCATATTTTACCAGGTTTTAGATAACATTCCTTAAATGATTAACATGTCTAGGTGTCTAGGTGTCGAGTTGACCAGAAGTTTGAGGTGGCACAGGAGATGGCTGTGGGTCAAGTGAGAGTCATGCTTAGCAAAAGCAGCCTCAAGTCCCTGTTATACCCAGTGAGGTAGATTCTTCTGAGATTTTCACTTTGCAGTCTATAGGAAATGATTTTTTAACGAAAGGTATGCTTTATTTATTTGCATGTGTAAATATGTGTGGTATGCTAATGGAAGGTAAATGTTGCTTCTGGGAGGTTTGTGCAGATTCAAGCTGGTGCCATCTCTGGGGATGAGTCATTTCTTCCTGGTACCAGAGATGTGAGGGAAGAAACCTTCACAGAGGGAATTCATGCAGCCAGGGGAGGGCACAGAGCTTTTCCTGCATCTGTTGTTTTTCAATTGTCTTCTACTCAAATGAATTCTCAGAGCAAAGTGACGCATTTAAGAGTGCCCTACTCTAGTCCCACTCAGCATCAGAGTCACAGAAACACAGGAAGGCACGAGGAGTATGGAGCGGGGACTTGAACTGGGTCTGTTTTTAAAGACTGTTTAGACGGGGACGAGGCAGGCAGGGCAGAGCTTTGTGTCACAAGGTAGTCAAGGCCATGTCACTCAAAGGTTTTGCTCTCCTAAGTCCCGTAGCACTGGGACATTCGGCCCAGGAAAAACAGCTGCTTGGACTTGAATGAAGTAAAACAGCAGGAGATAGGAAGAAGCAGAAGAGAAGATCAGGTCACTCAGCAAAATCTCGTTGACTTAAAGCAAACCTTTGACATTAGTCACATCTGCGAGATTCCTTTAAGTGATGCCTAGATGAGGGTTTGATTGATTACCTGGATACTAGCTGTCACAGACAACTGATCACCACAGTGCTCAATATATACTTGTTGAATTAGTAAATATCCATAAGCTAATATCTATCAAGCAGTGAATGTAAGCCAGGAGGACATTGTTCGAAGAACTTTGAGTGCACAAATTCATTTAGCTTTCCCGATGCGCATACGAAGCCAGTGTGATTACTTGTCAGCCATTTCTACTGTCTACCCATCAGCATTTCCGCTTCTCTCTTTTCTCAGGCAAGCGGTGCTTCTCTGCTGCATCCTTCCTTTCCATCATGGCCACGTGTATTGTTTATTGCTACTTTTAACTTAAAAATGTTTTAAAATTGATTTGTAAGCAGAAAGAGAGAATGATAGAGTGGAAATGGGCAAGACAGAGCCTCTTATCCCTGCAGACTAACTCTGGATGCATGGGTTACTTTGTGCATCAGGCTCTATGTGGATTTTGGGTAATCAAACCTGGACCATCAGTGTTTGTAAGCAAGCACCTTTAACTGCTGAGCCATCTCTCTAGCCCCTATTTTTTAAAAAAATATTTTATTTATTTGCGAGAGAGAGATAGAGAGATAGAGAGAGAGAGAGAGCAAGAGAGAGAAAGAGAGAATGGGCACTATGGGGCCTCCAGCCACTGCAAATGAACTCCAGACACATGCGCTCTCCGGCTTTATATGGGCACTGGGGAATTGAACTCAGGTCCTTCTGCATTGTAGTCTAGCCCCTATTTTTAACTTAAAAAATTTAAATACTTTATTTATTTATTTGAGGGGGGAGGGTGGAGAGAATGGGCACGCCAGGGCCTCCAGCCACTGCAAATGAACTCCAGACACATGTGCCACCATGTGCATCTGGCTCTATGTGGGCACTGGGGAATCAAACTCAGGTCTTTCTGCTTTGCAGGCAAATACCTTAACTGCTAAGCCATCTCTCCAGCCCTATTTTTAACTTTTTATTGACAACCTCCATACATACACACAATATGCCATGATCATAACCCCCTCCCACAATACTCCTTTGTTCCCCATCCTCAATACCCCCTTCACTAAATCTCATTTTCTTTCCAACTATTTTGATGTCATCATTTTCCCCTCCTATTATGCAAGTCTTATGTAGGTAACATCAGCCACTGTGACGTCATGAATACCACGGGCACTTCTGGAAGACAGTATCACAAAGTCCTACTCTTCCTTTGGCTCTTATGCTCTTTCTACCACCTCTTCTACAATGGTCACTCTGTCACTTCTTCTCAGCACTTTGGTGAGGTTTGAGTCTCCCCAGTGGTCACTGCCTTCTGAAAAGAGAAACTTCTCTAAGCAAAAGTGAGATTAGCATTAATATATGGGCACAGACATAATAAGCATTTAGAGGTCACATGCCTTGTTTCGATGGCTTATGAGCACATTGGTATGGGTCACTTTCAGGTGGAAACATTTCAGAATCAGCTTATCTTTGTCTCCTTGTCGTTTTTCAAAAATATTTTATTTTCTGGGTGTAGTGGTGCACATCTTTAATCTTAGCACTTGGGAGGCAGAGGTAGGAGGATCACTGTGAGTTCAAGGCTAGCCAGGGCATTAGAGTGAGACTCTACCTTGAAAATAAGGAAAAAATATTTTATTTTTTTACAAGGGGGAAATGGGTGCAGCAGGCCGTCTGGCTGCTGCAAACGAACTCTAGATGCATGACCAACTTTATGCATCTGGCTTTACGTGGGTATTGGGGAATCAAACTGGGTTGTCAGGCTTTGCAGGCGGGCGCCTTAACTGCTGAGCCATCTCTGCAGTCTTTTCCTTATCATTTTGACCAGCTGTGTTCAGATGGTGATGATCTTTCTCTCTGTTTTAGTCTCTTGGAGTAGGCAATATGAACAGAGCCTAGGTGACCATGTCCGATGATGCATGATATGTTTTTCGGCTACTGATCTTTAGAGAGTTGTTTTGGTTTGGATTTGAAATGTCATTCAAAGGCTTATGTGTTGAAAGCTTGCTTTCCAGTACAACAACGTTCAGAAGCAGAGGCCTTTAGGAGGTGAATTGATTATGAAGACCTCACCAATGGATCTAATCCACTGATGGAGTTGTAGCTTAATGGGCTATTGGAAGGTATTGAGAGTGTTGGGTGCAGGAGCAGGTGCAGAAAGTAGGTCTTTGTCCCTGCCTGGAGCCCAGGGTAGCTTAGACCAGGCTGGCCTCAAACTTGTGGTAATCTTTCTGCCTCAGCTCCCCAAATGCTGAGGTTCCAGGCACGAGCTACCATGTCCGGCTTTTTCCTTTCTGCACCCAGTCACTTGGCTGTGAGGAGCTGGTTCATTTATTAATTGATGACAGTGGCGTGTCAGTGCTGGGACTGGTCTCAGCTGACATTTGCCTAAGCGATCTGGAGGTGTGAGTGGTGATGGCGCTCATGTGTTGATGACACTTGGCTGTGCCAGGTAGTGAAATGCCAGGGAGATCTCACCAGGCTGGGTGAGTGGGTGGAGGAGTTGCCAGGGATGAGCGTCAGTGTGGGCAAGTGCAAGGTGCCGCTTCTGGCAAAAAAATAATCCAAGCTATACTTAGAAGATAGAACGGAAGAGAAAAAGGATGAATAAAAATGCAGAGAATGGCATCAAGTGTCTCCAAGCTTACCTGACTCTAAGGCCACCTGTGTGCCAGCCAGACAGATGCCGAGCTCTTGACCCGGGGGTTCTTTGGGTTCTGCTTCCTTGGGTCTGCTTTGAATTTTCTGTAGGAAAACAGAGCCAGTTTTCCTAGATTTCTTGAGTTTTCAAGAGAATCTAGAAATCTTGGCTTTGGGGGGAATTTCTTATTTCCCCCTCTCTGTAGCTTTATTTTGATTTAATTTCAATCTACAGAAAAAAATTGCTAGAACAGTATGAAAGGCCCTTCTAGGCCCGTTACTCAGATTTATCAGTTGATAACATTTTGCACCATTTTTTTCTAATTTTAATTTTCCGTGTGTGTGTGTGTGTGTGTGTGTGTGTGTGTGTGTGTGTGTGTGTGTACATGTGTTTG